>JAUCBJ010006967.1:0-105569 GCA_032718475.1 Nemertoderma westbladi | reverse complement strand
GCCAGCAAAGGCAAACGTATCAGTTATCCCACAAAAGCTTTTACAACGGAATTGTCAAAAACGTAATTATCATGAGCGGGTCGGCGACAAGGTAATTTATTCGTCATAAATTCACCGAAAATACTTCCAATAGATGGATATTACGTTGTTAAAACGATGGTCGTTGGGGACCATCGTAACTACAATACATAGATAAATTGTTTCCATGATAGATAATTGGCGCCAACTAATGTAGCGAGGTATTGTTAAACAACATCTGTTACGATTTTCTACAGTGACGAGGCCGCAAACCTTTCATTGTAAAGTTCCAGTATTCCCCGAATCAAACTCGCAGAGTTACCCATCGATGTTGGTAGGGATAGAGGCCCAAATGTTCTTAGTAGCTACCGGTGCATCTGTTACATCTATTGTATTTGGATCTAATTTAGGTACCCAATTATATTCCTACGTTCACTCTTGAGGCGCTCCACTCCCCAAAGCACTGTAGCTGCTGCATTCGGTATTATTTGATTACTGCTTGATAAAGGCCTGTTGGCTGAAATATAGCATTAGTATTATTATATACCGATTACGTGATATAGACCACATTCAACTTATATAACTATGATTGCTCCCGTAACCTGGGCGATGAATTATCTTAGAAGTTCATTCGGTATTACAGTCAGCCAAACCCAGAAGGTATTAAAGGCGTCAACTGCTGAGGTTTGTGTCATTAAATTGAATTATATTGGTAATATTTATAGACTGTCACATTTATACTTCAGTTAGTCCGAATTGTATTAAATATGTCTTCGAATACTTTGAGTGATGCTGCTTGGGACTTACTGGATCGTATCATGGCAGATGAAAGTGATTCTCAGTCCGGTGAGGAGGAACAAGAGAAATGCGTCATTCCACCAACTGTTAATAACGAAATCAGCAACACAAACAGCGGTATAAACGTTATCAGTTTTAAATCGGAATCGGAACCTATTTGCGGTACTTCCGAAGATAAATCTCGAGAGATCAAACAAGAGTTCTGTACAGATGAACAATATTCTAATAATCAAATCGGTAACACCAACAGCGGTATAGACGTTATCAGTTTTAAATCAGAATCTATTTGCGGTACTTCTGAAGATAAATCTCGAAAGATCAAACAAGAGTTCTGTACAGATGAACAATATTCTAATAATCAAATCGGTAACACCAACAGCGGTATAGACGTTATCAGTTTTAAATCAGAATCTATTTGCGGTACTTCTGAAGATAAATCTCGAAAGATCAAACAAGAGTTCTGTACAGATGAACAATATTCTAATAATCAAATCGGTAACACAAACAGCGGTATAAACGTTATCAGTTTTAAATCAGAATCTATTTGCGGTACTTCTGAAGATAAATCTCGAAAGATCAAACAAGAGTTCTGTACAGATGAACAAAATTCTAATAATCAAATCGGTAACACAAACAGCGGTATAAACGTTATCAGTTTTAAATCAGAAGCGGGAGCTATTTTCGGTACTTCCGAAGATAAATCTCGAAAGATCAAACAAGAGTTTTGTACAGATGAACAATATTCTAATAATCAAATCGGTAACACCAACAGCGGTATAGACGTTATCAGTTTTAAATCAGAATCTATTTGCGGTACTTCTGAAGATAAATCTCGAAAGATCAAACAAGAGTTCTGTACAGATGAACAATATTCTAATAATCAAATCGGTAACACAAACAGCGGTATAAACGTTATCAGTTTTAAATCAGAATCTATTTGCGGTACTTCTGAAGATAAATCTCGAAAGATCAAACAAGAGTTCTGTACAGATGAACAAAATTCTAATAATCAAATCGGTAACACAAACAGCGGTATAAACGTTATCAGTTTTAAATCAGAAGCGGGAGCTATTTTCGGTACTTCTGAAGATAAATCTCGAGTTGTAAGACAAGATTTCTGTATTGGGAAACCATCTCCTTGTGAAGTTATTGATAAGTCCGTTGTCAAATGTAAGCGAATTAATCGCAAAGTAAATTTAAAGAATCGTAAACAATCATTGCATGAAGGTATCAAGTATAAATGCGTTTATTGCGATAAATTGTTCACACAGAAAGGAAATCTAAAGAAACACATGGAATCAGTTCATAAAGGTATCAAGTATAATTGCGGTTCTTGTGACAAACAATTTAGTGACAAAGCATATCTGAAGAAACACATGGAATCAGTACATAAAGGTATCAAGTATAATTGTGGTTCTTGTGACAAACAATTTAGTGACAAAGGAGTTCTAAAGAAACACATAAAATCAGTACATAAAGGTATCAAGTATAATTGTGGTTCTTGTGACAAACAATTTAGTGACAAACAGAATCTTAAGAAACACATGGAATCAGTACATAATGCTATCAAGTATAATTGTGGTTCTTGTGACAAACAATTTTGTGACAAAGGAGTTCTAAAGAAACACATAGAATCAGTACATAAAGGCATCAAGTATAATTGCGGTTCTTGTGACAAACAATTTAGTGTCAAAGGAAATCTGAAGAGACACATAGAATCAGTTCATAGAGGTATCAAGTATAATTGTGGTTCTTGTGCCAAACAATTTATTCAAAAAGGAAATCTAAGGACCCACATGGAATCAGTACATAAAGGTATCAAGTATAATTGTGGTTCTTGTGACAAACAATTTAGCGTCAAAGGATATCTGAAGAGACACATAGAATCAGTTCATAGAGGTATCAAGTATAATTGTTGTTCTTGTGACAAACAATTTATTCAAAAAGGACATCTAAGGACCCACATGGATTCAGTACATAAAGGTATCAAGTATAATTGCGGTTCTTGTGAAAAACAATTTAGTAAAAAGAGTAATCTAAAGAAACACATACAATCAGTTCACAAAGATACAAATTAAGGCTCCTTGTGGTGGAATCTTTGAATTACCGACTTCAATCCCGTTTTATCAACAGAAATAAACTGCGGTACCGCGTCTGTCGGTCTGTTTATCCCTTTACTTACAAACTATATATGCGTGCACTTTGTTATCTTAAACTGACAGTATATTATATTATTATTTTCACCATGGGTCCTGAAATAGTTATTAACCAATCAGACCCCACAGCCAGATATTTTGCAAAGTCAATTTTCTCGGAATAACATTTTTCATTTTCAAATTAATAATCATCCGCTATTTTTCCACCAAATTTCTCTAATTTGGCTCATTGGAAGTGGTTTCAACAGTTCTTTAAACGTTATCTTATGAAATTTTGATAAATATTTGTATTTTTGTGTAATTTACCTATTTTAAATAAAAAGCTAATAAATTAATTAAAATGGCAATAACTTTTGTAGACTTGATGGCGCTGAGTATAAAGAATGTTTCCTTGAAATTTGGATTAAGATTGAGGGAGTAGTACTGTTTTTAGTGAAATCTTTATTCCGCTGTCTGCCGCTAACGGGAGGCGATTAATTTTATAATCTTTGCATAGAGACTATTTGGCTTTCCATGTACAGTAGTGAATGACTATGATGAAATCATTATATTAACCTTTAACTCAAATTGACAGCCATAAAAAAGTTCACGGGGGTAATACAAAACAATGGTAATTTGAAATGTGCCCCCTGGGAACGAAAAAAATAAGTAGTGCAAATCAGACATCTCAAACTTGTATTTTTCGGAAGTGTGTGCAAAATGAGGTGCTAGCACCAAATTTTGAAAACCATCAAATATATCAATTGATTGTGTCACCTTGTTTCTTGCGTTATACGGGTTTTTGAGGGTTCTGAATTCAATGGAATCAGTAAAAATTTCATAAGAGTTTTAAAACTTGTATTTTTCGCCGGTGGGTGAAAATTGTTGTGCCAGCACCAAATTTTTGAAAATAAGCAAATTGATCAGTTCATAGTATCATCTTGTTTCTTGCGTTATACGGGTTTATGACGGTCCCGAAGTTGATGGAATCAATAAAAACAGCACTGGACATCGCAAACTTGTACATTTTGGTGATTGGTACGAAATTTGGTGCAAGCACCAAAATTTGACAAATTAAGCCGAAAAATACAAGTAGCAATGATCTGGCATATTAGAAATGTATTCCATTAAAATTACCACCCTAGAAAACCTGAAAATGTTAATTTATAGCATAGTATAAGTGAATTAAAAATTTTGTGTTCTAACTGAAAAGTGCTGGTTACTTGTTTGTTTCATTTTTTCCTACGCAGAGATGGACTAAACAGCCATTTATAGTAAACAAATCATTTCTAAATATTTTACAATGTATTTTGCGCCCCAGAAAACCTGTATTGAAAAACAATTAGCTGAAAAATGTAACTTTCAAATTTTGTGAAAATTATGCACCACTTGTAATTTTCGTTCTGCAATATAACCACCCCAGTACATTTTTCGAAAATTTTTTTCGGTCGGATCCAGACTAGTGATATCGTGATATCTACGTTCAGACAAAAAATCAGACGTTTTCGTAAAAATTTGTAGATTTTAGAGGGGGGGGGGGGGGGGGGGGGGTCAATATGACCCCCTTCCGGTATTTGTACAACATTTTGTATCCCGGTACTAATAGGGTTAAGTATTCTGGTTTTTTAGGTTGAGTGATAGTTTATTATCAAGTAGCCAATTATCTCGGTTAACAAGTTCGTTGTTTATGGTTTCAATTAGTGTTTCATTAAGAAGCTCTTAGCTTCTTTCCTGTCTCAATTTTTCTGCAGATTTTAGAACATGCAAAAGAAAAAAAAACTGGCATTTAGCTCCCTGATTGGCCAGAGCTACATCATCTATGGGCCTACCCAGGCAACCTTTAATCAGCATTGATAGGCAGACTGTTGGTAGGAGTTCATTCATTCCCTCTCCATCCACTCATACTCCATGTAGGTGGAGGGAGATGTGTGTGTTTAGGTATGCGGTCAATGACATCAATATTATTAAAATTAATACTAATATATTCACTACAACCTGATGTGTGTGTTTATCAGTTTATTAACTGATGAATGAAATAAATTATTGTTTTACAAAAGTGATTATTTGTGTAAGCTTACTTATTTGCTGTATTATTATTTAATCTAAATGCACATAAAATAGTTTTCATAAATTATTTTACAAAAGTTTCCAATTCTTAGTTAGGCCTGCTGCTTACGGGATCGTGTTAATTAGGCCGAGTGAAAATTTCATGTCCGTCTGTCTGTCTGTCCGTCCGCCGGTCCGTGCGTAATAAATAATTCATTCGTAAATAACTTTTGATGATTTTAACCATTTTCAACCAAATTTTGTATAGGTATACTAGAGAAAAAGTTCCAATATTTTGAGACGGAGTAAAATCCCTGTTAAAAATAGGGTAATTTTTTTTTGTTAAAAATGGGGAAATTGGTAATTGTGGCAGATAAACCTCATCAACATAAACGAATTATACAAACGTGCATACTATGTAGAAGCACATAAACTACGATATTAAATTTCTCAAAATTACAGAAAAAACATTTTTTAAATGGGCTAATTAGTAATATCGGTACTACTGTACTGTAGTTATTACAATCTTTCTGGAAAAAGTCAAATTCGTCGCAGTGTTTCTACTGGGGTTTGTGTTTCTTTCGTGAAATTTATCCATTAAACACATGCGAACTGACGATTTAATATAGAGACCGGGTGGGCTTCCTTATCATTATAGTTTCACAGTTATTCATATGATTCTCACCTGCAGCATCCACTTCAAGGAATGGCTTGGATAATTGTCATTTTCATTAACAGATAAACTGATATTTTCTGTTGTAGCAACTGTAAAAACTCGTCCACAATGCGGGCTAAATAAATCAGGAACTCTTTTAGTTGCGTGGCGTGTCAATTCCAATTCTGCCGTGCAATGTGAAAAGACCGTAAGTCGCATTTTTCCAAAATTCACTTTTTTACTTTTTCTGGGTCTACTAGAAAAGGTAAAAGACCGTAAGTCACTTAAATTTATGCAAAAAACCGTAAGTCAACAAGACTTGCGGTGTTTTGTCATTGCATAGATAATAAGAAAACGCACTTACGGTTTTATTGAAATATGTGTCTTGAAATATGTATTTACATACAGGTTTTACAGTATAATGTAAAAACACCGTAAGTACAAAAAATTACCCTAAAGTCGGAATATTAATGGAAATTGAAAAATAATCACGTCGAAAAATTTCCCACCACCAATTGCGTAGGATTATAAAAAATTAGTAATTTACGGACATTTTAATCCAACAACCGTGAAGGCAAACACTAATTTGCGTTTTACTCGAAAACTTGCGGTCTGTGTACATTCCACGGCAGAATTGCAGCGTACAAAGCATTGTGTCTGTGTGACAAATGATACCCTAAACGTCGCTTACCAGAAATAACACGCAAGTAAACATTCGAAAAAAGGTCAATGATAGGGGGGGGGGGGGGGGGGGGTGATTCCTTAGGATGATTCCATATAGATGGAAAACGCAACATGGAAGACATACAACACCCAACAAATATGATACCAATGAGATATGATAAAAATGTCGATTATATTTCGACATTAAGTTGAACATTTCAGGATAAAATTCACAATTGATATAAACGATCTTCATTGCTTATTGACATACAGTTACATTTCTCACTTAATGGGGGTACTGACTGGACACTGGACTGCATCTACGTAATAATAGACTTAAGCTTTAAGTCACATTAAAATTAAAATCAATCTTTGAATATGAATGATTTATATTACAAGTAATCATAATTTGTAATAGTAGCACCGTTTGAAACTGTATTTGTATAATATTGTTCAGAAAATATTTTGTGTGAAACTTGAACGAAGACGTGGACAATTGGACAGTCGCGCTGAAGCTAGAGAGCTTCTTTCGCGGTGCGCCAGCACCGCCAGCTAATATTATTATTCCACGAATCATTGGGCTGATTATTTTGTATAGGATATATGTAGAAAGTTCTTAAAAATAATATTCTTAATTTTTTTATTACATAGGATTAACAAGCATCATTTTTTAGCTGAAGCATTAATAGTGTAAATTAATTTAATTATATTTTAATACCATTACTACATTGGCATACTGTAAGATAAGTTTTAACATTTCTTACAAATAGTGGTGCGAGCATAAAATTCAAATCACGCAAATTTAAAAGATTTTTAATTTTTAATTTAAAAGAAAAGAATTTGTGTTGTCATAGCAATGTTTCATTTTTTATTATGTGTGGGACGAGCCACAAATTCAGCCAGCCCCACGCCTTCTAGTTTAGACAATTGTTTAGTTTACTTACTGCTGACCGACAAGGTTTATTTGTAATAGTCTTGTAAATAGGATTTTTCCCCCGGGCTCCCTCCAGCCAGCTTGCTAGCTTTCAAGTGCTGATATTAACTTTGATTATTTCGAATTTAAGTAATCAGGGAATGTGGGAAGATAGGAATGCGGGAAGGTGGATGGGAATGTGGAAGATGGGAATGTGGGAAGGTGGGTGGGAATGTAGGAAGATGGGAATGTGGGAAAGTGGATGGGAATGTGGTAAGATGGGAATGCGGGAAGGTGGATGGGAATGTGGGAAGATGGGAATGTGGGAAGGTGGGTGGGAATGTAGGAAGATGGTTATGTGGGAAGTTGTGTGGGAATGTAGGAAGATGGGAATGTGGGAAGGTGAATGGGAATGTGGGAAGGTGGATGAGAATGTGGAAAGGTGAGAATGTGGGAAGTTGGGTGGGAATGTATGAAGATGGTTATGTGGGAAGTTGGGTGGGAATGTAGGAAGATGGGAATGTTGGAAGGTGGATGGGAATGTGGGAAGGTGGGTAGGAATGTAGGAAGATGGGAATGTGGGAGATGGATGGGAATGTGGGTAGGTGAGTGGGAATGTAGGAAGATGGTAATATGGGAAGGAGGATGGGAATATGGGAAGATGGGAATGTGGGAAGGTGGGTGGGAATGTAGGAAGATGGGAATGTGGGAAGGTGGATGGAAATGTGGGAAGATGGGAATGCGGGAAGGTGGATGGGAATGTGGGAAGGTGGGAAGATGGCTGGGAATGTAGGAAGATGGGAATGTAGGGAGATCGGAATGTGGGAAGATGGGAATGACGTTATTTTTACCTACCAATAGAGGGAAAGGAACAGGTTACAGAGGCAGGCTTTTCTAACCAAAACAATAAACTATATTGTTTCCAATTGAGAATTAGGAGCAGGTTACAGAGGCGTGCTTTTCTAACCAAAACAATAAACAATATTGTTACCAATTGAGGGAAAGGAGCAGGTTACAGAAGCGGGCTTTTGTAAACGAAACAATAAACGATGTTGTTGCCTACCAATCGAGGGAAAGGAGCAGGTTACATAGGCGGGCTTTTCTAACCAAAACAATAAACGATATTGTTACCAATTGAGTGAGAAGCGATGGTTAAAGAGGCGGGCTTTTCTAACCAAAACAATAAACGATATTGTTACCAGTTGAGAGAGAAGAGCAGGTTACAGTGGTGTGATTTTCTAACCAAAACAATAAACGATATTGTTACCAATTGAGGAATTGCAGCACGTTACAGAGGCGGGCTTTTCTAACCCAAACAATAAACGATATTGTTACCAATTGAGAGAAAGGAGCAGGTTACAGAGGCGGGCTTTTCTAAACGAAACAATAAATGATGTTGTTACCTACCAATTGAGAGAAAGGAGCAGGTTACAGATGCAGGCTTTTCTAACCAAAACAATAAACGTTTTTATCTACCAATTGAAGGAGAGGAGTAGTTTACAGAGGTGGATTTCTAAACAAAACAGTAAATGTTGTTTTTACCTACCAAGTGAGAGAAAGGAGCAGGTCACAGCAGCGGGCATTTCTAATCAAAACAATAAACGTTGTTGTGTTGTTATCTACCAATTTAAGGAAAGGAGTAGGTTACAGAGGCGGGCTTTTCTAAACGAAACAATAAACGATGTTGTTACTTACCAATAGAGAGAAAGGAGCAGGATACAGGTGCAGGCTTTTCTAACCTAAACAATAAACGTTTATATCTACCAATTGAAGGAGAGGAGAAGTTTACAGAGGCGGCTTTTCTAAACAAAACAATAAACGTTGTTTTTACCTACCAATTGAGAGAAAGGAGCAGGTCACAGCAGCGGGCATTTCTAACCAAAACAATAAACGTTGTTGTGTTGTCATCTACCAATTTAAGGAAATAAGTAGGTTACAGAGGCGGGCTTTTCTAAACAAAACAATAAACGTTGTTTTTACCTACCCATTGAGGGAAAAGAGCAGGTTACAGCAACGGGCTTTTCTATCCAATCAATATACATTGTTATTCACATCTTCCCACATTCCCATCAATCTTCCCACATTCCCATCTTCATACAATCCCATGAACCTTCCCATCTTCCAACCCAGCCACCATCCCACATTCCCATCCACCTCCCCACATTCCCATCATCCTACATTCCCATCCATCTTCCCATATTCTCATCCATTTTACTATCTTCCCACATTCCCATCCACCTTCCCATCTTCATACATTCCCATCCACTTTCCCACATTCCAATCTTCCTACATTCCCATTCACCTTCCCACATTCCCACCTTCCCACATACCCATCTTGCCACATTCTCATCTTACTCATTCCCACCCACATTCCCATCCACCTTCCCACATTCCCATCTTCCCACATTCCCATCCACCTTCCCAACTTCCCACATTACCATCCACCTTCCCACATTCCCATCTTCCTCACTCCCTCCCACCTTCCCACATTCCCATCTTCCCACATTCCCATCCACCTTCCCACATTCTAATCTTCCCACCTTCCCATCTTCCTACATTCCCATCCACCTTCCCAAATTCTGATCTCCCCACATTCCCATCCACCTTCCCACATTCCCATCTTCCTATATTCCCACCCACCTTCCCACCTTCCCACATTCCCATCCACCTTTCCACATTCCCATCTTCCTACATTCCCATCCACCTTCCCACATTCCCATCTTCCCAGATTCCTATCTTCCCACATTCAGATCTTCCTACATTCCCATCTTCCTACATTCCCACCTTCCCACATTCCCATCCACCTTCCCACCTTCCCACATTCCCACATTCCCAAACACCTTCCCACATTCCCATCTTCATACATTCACGTCCACCTTCCCACATTCCCATCTTCCCACATTCCCGTATTCCTCATTCCCACCCAACTTCCCACATTCCCATCCACCTTCCCACAATCCCATCTTCCCACAATCCCATCTTCCCACATTCCCGTATTCCTCATTCCCACCCACCTTCCCACATTCCCATTTTCCTACATTCCCATCAACCTTCCCACATTCCAATCTTCCCACATTCCTATATTCCCACATTCCCATCTTCCTACATTCCCGTCTTCCTACATTCTCACCTTCCCATATTCCCACCCACCTTCCCACATTACCACCCACCTTCCCACATTCCCATCCACCTTCCCACATTCCCATCTTCCTACATTCCCATCCACCTTCCCACATTCCCATCTTCCCACATTTCGGTATTCCTCATTCCCACCCTACTTCCTACATTCCCATCCACCTTCCCACATTCCCATCTTCCTACATTCCCATCTACCTTCCCACATTCCCATCCTCCCACATTTCCATCTTCCCACATTCCTAATCTTCCCACATTCCCACATTCCCATCTTCCTACATTCCCGTCTTCCTACATTCTCACCTTCCCATATTCGCGCCCACCTTCCCACATTCCCATCAACCTTCCCATATTCTCATTCACCTTCCCACATTCCCATCTTCCTACATTCCCATACACCTTCCCACATTCCCATCTTCCTACATTCCCATCCACCTTCCCACATTCCCATCCACCTTCCCACATTCCCATCTTCCTACATTCCCAACTACCTTCCCACATTCCCATCCTCCCACATTCCCATCTTCCCACATTCCTAATCTTCCCACACTCCCACATTCCCATCTTCCTACATTCCCGTCTTCCTACATTCTCACCTTCCCATATTCGCACCCACCTTCCCACATTCCCATCAACCTTCCCATATTCCCATTCACCTTCCCACATTCCCATCTTCCTACATTCCCATCCACCTTCCCACATTCCCATCTTCCCACATTCCCGTATTCCTCATTCCCACCCAACTTCCCACATTCCCATCCACCTTGCCACATTCCCATCCACCTTCCCACATTCCCATCCACCTTCCCACAATCCCATCTTCCCACATTCCCATCTTCCCACATTCCCGTATTCCTCATTCCCACCCACCTTCCCACATTCCCATCTTCCTACATTCCCATCCACCTTCCCACATTCCCATCTTCCCATCTTCCCATATTCCTATCTTCCCACATTCCCATCTTTCCACATTCCCATCTTCCTACATTCCCGCACACCTTCCCACATTCCCATCCACCTTCCCATATTCCCACATTCCCATCCTCCTTCCCACATTCCCATCTTCCTACATTCCCATCTACCTTCCCTCATTCCCATCCGCCTTCCCACATTCACATCTTCCTACATTCCCATCCACCTTCCCACATTCCCATCTTCCCATATTCCTATCTTCCCACATTCCCATCTTTCCACATTCCCATCTTCCTACATTCCCGCACACCTTCCCACATTCCCATCCACCTTCCCATATTCCCACATTCCCATCCTCCTTCCCACATTCCCATCTTCCTACATTCCCATCTACCTTCCCACATTCCCATCCGCCTTCCCACATTCACATCTTCCTACATTCCCATCTACCTTCCCACATTCCCATCCTCCCAGATTCCCATCTTCCCATCTTCCCACATTCCCATCCACCTTCCCATATTCCTACATTCCCATCTTCCTAGATTCCCACCTTCCCATCCACCTTCCCGCATTCCCATCTTCCCACATTCCCATCTTCCCACCCACCCACCTTCTCACTCACCGTCCGACCGACTGATCAACAGACCGTCACCGTCAATTGCGCGCCTTCGGCGCGCACTTGCTAGTTACAATTTTATACAACCGATAAGCAGAGTTCGTATTTTGAGTCGACCATTTTGACCTCAGAAATTTTGGTATGCCTACCGCGTGTGTCCTCCGAGTTTGAACAGCCACCCACTTTTCATTAGTATATGGAATTTCTTTACAAAAAGCAGAAGCAAAGTAAATTTAAAAAATATATAAAGTAGCATATCGATCTAGACACTTTATATTCGAATATAAAAAAGATTAATATACTGGCAGCTCATTATCGTAAATTGATTATTAAATACAAAATAATACGATAGTGCAAAAGTATAGTGACCATAATAGAGTAGTGTAAGTAACAGACAACTTTGAAATAACGGTGGTACTGAGTATAATTAAATTGATAATAAGTAATATAATGGGAGATAGATTTAGATTAATTCTTTGTAAACAATATTGTCTTTTTAACCCTCATCATTGTCTATAATTGTTACTTTAACGTTCTCCTTCCTCTTTCCTCTAGAGAAGGCTGTGTAAAGTTGACCATGAGCGAATACCGGCTTGGGTAGGTAGATTCCAACTCTCATTCTCCTGGCCCTGACCTTTATTTATCGTAACTCCAAAAGCCAACCTGTAGTATTTAATTAAATTTAATTTAGAATAATTAAATGGAATTAATTAACTAAATAATTAAATCTAAATTAGAATATTGCAATGTTTTGGAGACTATAAGCGAAATATATTATAACCATCTCTTGCCGCAATGTAAATTTTGAAAGGTTTGTCAAAAGGAATAATGGCGCATTTTTAGCAAAAAGTATTATTTTGGAACCATAACATGCTTCGACGTAATGTCCAAAATTTTAAATTCCCGGCTGAATTCACAACTGAACTGAACTCACATCGAAAATTTCAGAACTCACAACAATAATACGATAAAAACGTTTTAAAGCTGCATGTCAATCTTCGTGTGATTTTAATATTTACCTGATAGGAAATTGCCTCCTGACAATAGTGAAGGGAAGCTCATCGCTTCTATCATGGTGCGGAATCCTGGGCAGGAATACTCGTAGACCATTGTTCGTCCCAACGGCAACCTCACACTCGATAGCTCTACCCATCATCTGAATCACTATCATCCTTGTCCCATTCCTCAAGCAACTGTTGGGTCCAGCCTGAAGGTTTCGTAGCAACGTCACTGGACAGTCAGTCTTCAGGATTAAACGATGATCAGGAAGGCCAGAGGGAGTGAGCGAATTGATGAATTCTGAAGGAAGAGTATCTTTATGGTTGTCTTCAAGAATAGAATCGGCAGACAGATATTGCTTTGATTCACCAGTATATAGCGCCATTGATTATATTGTCTGATCCGTGACAGCCATACTCCAAGTCTGGGAATGTAAGGTTGATCAAATCCTTCACTGATGTAGTAAGGTGATTTAATGGTATTTTGATCTTGTTTTCGCCCTCCTCTTCATATGTCTTTTCACGCCCTTCCCCCAACTTGAGAAGGTAACTGGAGAATTCCAACTCACCAGGATCAGTTCGCATATTTTGTGTTAGCCTGTGCTCCTTCATGCAAGGGTAGAGATGAGACATTTGTACACATGCTCGAACTATCTGTGGTCGACCACCCCTCTTAACCACCGGCGGAGTCTGCCTGGGGTCGCCGCCAAGACAAACCACCTTTCCACCCCACGGTTCATCACAATCCATAATGTCCCGCAGACTCCTTTCCACACACTCAATAATAAACCGATGCACGCTGAAAATCTCGTCCCAGATGATGAGTGAACATGCCCTGATCAGCTTTGCTAGATCGCTCTGGGCCTTGATGTTGCATGTGGAGTCTTCCATTATGTTAATTGGAATTTTGAAACGGCTATGTGCCGTCCTTCCCCCTTCCAGATTTTGAGCAGCCAAACCTGTGCTGGCCACCATGAGTACAATTCCTCCCTCAGCCCTGATCTTAGCACCAATAACGGTGAATGTGAACTTTTTTCCATATCCACCAGGAGAATTGAGAATGAATTGTTTTGTGCATCCATGACTTGAAGTCTCTGCATTTACTGCTTGGAAAATCTCCCCACATAGTGCTGACTGTGCCTCGTTCAACTTAGGCTCCAACATGCTGACGATTTTTGCCTGTTTAACTGCATCGTACCGCTCCTCACTAAATACTCTTGTCAACCTCTCCTCGTCAGTGATGGCCCTCGGCTGTGGCATGTCAGGGAAACTATCTAGGCTTGATCCCATCTGACTCAGTTCATCATTAATCAAAGACAGAACTTTGTCTTCAACTGTCCTCATGTCCACAGTCTCCCTAGAACAGTGAGCTTTCTTCATCTCATCATATATGATGTCATCGCTCATGGAGTGGAGAAATTGCTGAAACAATTTATTTGGCTCAGTTGGGAGACAATACTGTAGTATGACAGCGAAGCAGGCCCTAATCTGCCTGCTGGACCCATATTCAGTTATATCAGTGAGAGCCTGCTTCCATTCAAAGTCATCCTCTAGCAACCCCATTGCCATTGCCGTCGCCTTGAATGTAATATACTGTTTATGTTCATAGAACATCAAGTCCTTGTATGATTGAGGACCCCGAATGTGACTGAGTACCATCTTCAGGTAAAATCGTTCACCCTGTGTGGGGCTGACATTGTTGATTCGACCAATCATCCTTGGTACAGCATTCTCATCTGGTTGCTTCTTGCGCAACATCCATGAGTTATTAGACCATACATAGTGCTCTGGAATTTCCTGGTATAGATACAGTCTAGCGGAAGGATCTATCTGGTTTAGCTTGAAAAATGCTAAGAGGGTAGTATCCCTAGCATCATTCAATGCCTTTTCTGCCTGACCATCGTGAAACACAATATTCTGCTGCCCGTCTGTATGGATCGCCAAGGAAATAACAGCGGGAAATCTTAAAAAGTAAATTAATTATATTGTACTGTAACGTCCTGGTTAGTATGGTTTGATATTGCAGTAGTTGCTTAATGTTACAATTAAATGCACATATATATTTGGTCGAAAGTTCCTTGATCAAAATAATTTGAATTTATTTTAAAAGAACCATTGAGAGGGAATCATTAATTTTCAACTAACCTTCCCTGAACTCCATATTCCATTACTCGCCAGTGAGCATCGTGGGCATCAATGGTCCTGGCATTGACGAAGAGAGATATTTCATCCTTATTTTGTTTCTGCTCTTTTGAATCAATCCCTATGGTAGAGACATCGACTCCTTTATGAACGTACTTATAAATGTACTTAATAGTATGGAAGGACCCAACATACTCAACATTAATGTGACAGCTGAACGATAACGGTTGTAAGGAACAACCCACCTGAAATATTGAAAACAGATATTTACATTGTAATATTGCAATATTGTGTAATTAATATGTACACAACGATTGTGTTATTAATGTGTAAAAATGTGTATTATGTGTTCTATTTCATTTAATATACCGGTACAAATTTAACAGCGATAGCAACTTTGCCGTTGTATTAACGATGCCACTATTGGTGGTTATTTAATTAATTAATTAAAATCAATGCTAATAGGATTCATGTTAAATTTACAAATGGATTTTCTTACGGATATATAAATTCAAGCAAAAATATATCAAACTTAAGTGGGATGAATTTAATAAAGTTGTTCACCTGTTGTCATACTTGAATCCATTTTTCTCTACTGTATGGCCCTCTTTTCTCCGGCGATAGAGTGGATAACCATGACCATCATTAGGCAGCACAGTCTCCTCGTGGTAGTCCTTGGGAAATCCTTTACTGCAAACTCCATCAACCATGCAAGGGGAAGTAGGAAAAACTGAACCACATGGACCATGGAGCATGCATTTAGAGACAATCTGATACAGCTCAGCATTATCTTCTGGGTTCGGAATTTCTGCACTAATGATCTCGTCTATATCTTCTACTGTCAAGATCTCATGTAGCAGCAGAAGGATGTGAGCGCGCTTCAGACCTCGCATCTGCCCTTCAATAGTGTACAGCTTCGCTTTCATGGCACCAAATACTCCAGAGCTAATATCGTCAAGCAGTTCGTCCAATACCTTTTTGAATATCCTGTTCATTATGTCAGGTCTATCTGAGGGCTGCTGACTGCTAAACAGGTTGTCTCTAACCGCATCCCACCTGGGGTTTCCAGTAATCGTGATGAATAGATCGAACTTTCTGTACTTTGTCGCAATGGCCAGGGCGTCTAGATAGTGCTTGTACATGTATCTAGGAGACCCAGTAAAGCTGGCAGGGAGAATGATCTGTTGCCCAATTTTATCAACCTCACTCTGATTCACATTGTCTGTTGTCGTTTGAGTTAGAGCATCCTGTAAACCGCTGTACTGTTCCACCCTAAGCTTATCTTGATTGTATCGAAGAAACTTAAGTCGACTCCCCTCTATTTTGCTCCATTGATCGCACATGTACTCTTGAGCTAGCCTGCAAGACTTGTGGAGCGTGTTGAAATTGTCTCGCACTTGCAAGTGGAATCGAAAAAACTCCATGGCACTTACCTTCCTTCCGTTGGACTTCCGGATGTCACAGTCAATGCTGTAACCGCAATCACCATGAGGTGTAATCAAAGGATAAGCTACGGGGTCATACATCAGGTGGTTCTCGTCAATTCTGACTGTACTGTGGTTATTTGGATGATCGGACTGAGTTCTGTAAAGTATTACATCCCTAGGCTCTGTCTGATCTCCTGGGGCAACTACCACAACTTCAGGAACATCCGGATTCTTAGTCATCTTCTTGGCTGCCCAGGATCCCTTGGCTTTGAACACCATCTTTAATAGTTTGCCTGGGTTTTCTTCAAATACCTTGGAACCATTTTTAAACTCTTTAACATATGGATTGATGTTATCCAGTTCATATTGAAGGATTTCGAGAGTATCTCTGTCGATGTTGTTGTTCGCATTATGGCTGTGCTTTAACCTATTATCTGTTTCATATTGCTTGCCGAATACAAAGATCTGCGAAAACTTTGGAGCCGTGTCTCTGTTAGGAAGTAAAAGTGATGGGGTTAGATGATACATCTGCCCACTCATCTTGTAGGGTTTGGGACCTCTACCCTTATTGAACTGAATTTCCTTTCCAGTAATACACTTGGATGCCATTGCCACTAATCCATTATAAGCCCTAATATTATCAAGGTAATTCCGCGATTTGGTATTGTCCCTGGAATAGAGTTTTTGGAGGTTATGCGATGGATCCTTGAAGGGTACTAACTGGATTGTACCATAGTTACAGCATGCACTGAATACCTTTGAACCACCTGAAGGTGTCTTTGAAAGTTCCCAAGGGAACATTATCGCCCCACAGGAGTTGCACGTTTCATTAATCTTTGGAAGGGATTTTATAAGGGAGTTAACTTCCCCCTGGTCACGATGATACCATGCTAACTTATATTTTGATTTTTTACTATTTTCTCTAGCATCATATGCCCGCTTGCTTGCCTTTGTGAGTGATGGGGCATTTTTCGCTCGTTTCCTTGCTTCAGATTGAACAACAGGATCCGCTTTCCTCTTCTTAGCAGCAGCCAATGCAGCTGGTTGCTGATTCCTCGCTCTAGAAGCAGCCATTGCAGAAGGTTCTGCATTCCTCTCTCTAGCAGCAGCCTTTGCTGAAGGTTCTGCATTCCTCTCTCTAGCAGCAGCCTTTGCTGAAGGTTTTGCATTTCTCACTCTGGCAGCAGCCATTGCAGAAGGTTCTGCATTCCTCTCTCTAACAGCAGCCTTTGCTGAAGGTTCTGCATTCCTCTCTCTAACAGCAGCCTTTGCTGAAGGTTCTGCATTCCTCTCTCTAGCAGCAGCCTTTGCTGAAGGTTTTGCATTTCTCACTCTGACAGCAGCCATTGCAGAAGGTTTCGCGCTTCTGTTTCTAGCAGTAACTGCATCACTCTGTTTTTTTCTTTGTCTGTCAGCAGTTTGATACCGTTTCTTTGCATCACCATTATTTACCCGCCGCTTATCCAATTCCGATTTGTTTACCACCTGAACACACTTTTCTCCAAGCGGCAATGGGTGTCCTTTAGTGTGACAGCCGCACCTACTGCACCTTCTCACTCTATCTGCATCAAAATATTATTAGGGTTGTATCTAGAATTAATTGTTTAATTTCGTAAACTATTTTAATGGATCAAATAATGCCTGTAAAAGCTTTTGTGGGATAACTGATTCGTTTGCCTTGTTGGCCAGTTCCCCCCCAGTCGCTAAGAATACTCTCAAAGTGATCTACAGCTAAAAATAGTGCAAGTTACCAGCTTATTGGCTGATTTGCTGTACGCAGGCATCTGGGCTCTGTTTAATCGGCCAACAAGCCTAGGGAGGTTGCGTCATAGCCTTGTTTTTGTATCTCCCAATAGAATTTTGAGTTAGCCTTGATTTTGACCAATCACAGAGTACTGAACTGAAAATTTCCTATCTCACTGCTCTTTCTCTGTGTTGAACGGGAGCTTCGTGGAATAAGAGTGGTTGGTATACTCGTATAGAGCAGTAGTCACGAGTTTTTCAAAGCCACGAAAGAACGGCTTTTAGTGTTTTATGTTTTATGCTTTTTAGCTCAACACTAGTAGGTTTAATTACAAGGACATATATCCTTTAACTGACGAAACAAACACTCTGCAATTTCGTAATCACTGCATACTGCAGTACTGCATACACTGCATACTGTGTAATACTGTGCATACTTTTATATTGTTATACTGCTATTTACTGTCAGTTCTTCATAATATGGTTGATGAATTATTATATTTGGAATAACGAGAAATAACCCCGAAACCCAATATTCTTGATATACCGAAGGTAAGAGAGAAAGGTTACAGATAAACGATTGTGACTTATGTTAAAGTGGTTTGAAGTGAATCTAATGTTATTTGATAGACCCTACATGAGTCAGTCTGTGTTCCTTTTATATGTGACTAAAATCAGTGAAGATCGGCAGATTAGTGTGCTGTATTGTGCAGCATTGTGTATGAGTGAGTCTGTTAAAGAAGCATTCCTAAAGAATGCGCCATATATGTGAATTATAATTAAGCCATATCGTTGTGAGTAGTTTAAGTCATAACTCTGTTTATGTAGATAAAACGCCACGTCCTAAAGGAACTGTTAATATTCCCGAAGGTAAATAATATTGTCAGAGATTATATAATACTGTCAGTCGAATAATACATTAGGCTTACATAGCAACAAAATTAAACCGTCGAACCCAATCTCCCGGGAATATCCAGCGGGTGAATGGTCGCGCACGGATTGGTTTCGACTAGTGTAGTGAATCAAATACTTGTCATAGGCTAAAAAGCGATTTAATATCTAGAAGACATCTTAATTTGGCGGGTTAAACTGCCAAAGGTCTGAAAGCGCGAACTTTAAAGGATATAGCTTCTGTATTGCAGTAGGCAATAAAGCTGAAGTACCGGCAACCGGTACCCAGTAGGCCTGACTACCTAACCACCCGGACCGGTACCTACAGCAGTACAGGTACAGCAGTATTATTCGATTTTGATAATTATATACCGGTAGGCCTTAATAATTAATCAGTGAGGGCCCGCCCTGGTTTTTTATTGAGATTTTACTTATTTCTGTCAAGTTTTATTTGTTTGTAGGCCAGTATTGAACAGAAGGCGTGTAAGCCTGATCAGATAGTACAGACGATTTGTAGGCTGAGCTGTTGTCTGATTGCTGTTAAGTCCGAACGAATTGCAGTGTGTGTAGATCACCTGTCCGATTAAGTACGATTAGGCAGTAGGGGCAGCGAACGCTGTAAGGTAATCCCCCAACTAAAGAATAAGTCGCACTACTGGGTTAGAGCGCATACTCCCTAATCATTTCGGAGTCTGCATGTCCTGTGGTTTATTTAGGCTTGAGAGTGGTCTGCCATCGTTTAGTCTGTACTTTGTTTGTGTAAGTCTGTACGGGTAGCGTATAATTTTATTTAGATAATTTGTAGGCTGGATAGTTGTCTGGCTGTTATTAGGTCTGAACGGATTGCCGCGTGTGTAGATCATCTGTCCGATTAAGTACGATTAGGCAGTAGGGGCAGCGAACGCTGTAAGGTAATCCCCCAACTAAAGAATAAGTCGCACTACTGGGTTAGAGCGCATACTCCCTAATCATTTCGGAGTCTGCATATACCGTAGTTTGTTTAGGCTTGATAGTAGTCTGTCAGTGTTCGGTCTGTATTTTGTTTGAGTAGTTTGTACGCGTAGCGTAATATTTATTATTCAGAGTTTATGCGATTATCCGCAACATTCATTCCCCAAGTTTGTTCCTACAGTAATTGTGTTTGTTATACATACCGCTATAGTTAAATTAACCCCGGTACTACACGGGCTGCTCGGCGTAGGTCAAGACTGGTGATTTTGTGCATCGGTCACTCCAGCAGATGCCGTGGTTCTTTTAGCTGTTCAAGTATATTTAACTACTGATTATCTGTTATACAAGTACTCGTACCTAATTTAGGGTTTAGTGTACAGTACTTTCCGAAGTAATTATTGTAGACATTATATCTGTGTTGTAAAGTGGTTGATAGGCACATTCGATTAGCTCTATTAACTTCTAGGTAGGAACACTCCGTGATACATAACGTAGAACCTATAGCGATACGGCTATAGGTCGTCAGGTGGTGGTATTTTCCTATCTGGACAACGCAGTGTATTTACTACTACTTATTATTTCAAATACCGTAGTACCCTGTCCGTTGTAATAACCAGTTTTCTAACCCTTTGTTAGGCTGGTTTGTAGACTTCTTGTAAAATTACCCTAAAAATTTCGTATTTGTGTTTTTGTAAATTTTTGTGTTTATTTAGAGATTGTAATCTCACCCGAATTGTACGTAATTTGTAGTATTAAGTAACTTAGGTAAATTAGAATTATTTGTTTTAGTGTCCTATACGTAACACTTCACTGAAAGCGCACCGCTTTGTGTAGTGATTACTCCCCAGAAATAATAACATTTATTTCAAACATAGACAAAACCCATTAAAACGGGTATATATATTATAAATCAAATCCAACGATTTATAAATAGTAGGCATACCATAAAACCATTAGGTCTCAATATCAGTTGGATTACTGCTTAAATAACGGTAATAAAGTAAGTTAAAGTAACCAAGTAACCCTAAAGTTCAGAAATTCAATTATTCTAAAATAATTGATATACCGGTATTTACGATAGGCCTATTATCTTATTTCTATAAATCTAGGCTGAAATTATACCGGTACTTGTAATTAATTCTAGTCCAGAATTATATATACTACAAACTGTAAGCTGTATACCGGTATTCCCGATAGGCCTATTATATATTTATATATATTTGTGTTAAAATTATACCGGTATTCTGAGATAAACCTAGTCTGTAATAATACTTATATATACTATAAGCATACCGGTATTTTAATATATTATATATATATCACGCTACACTGAGTAGCAGTATCGGTAATTAATTACTAGGCTAGCAGTTAATACTGAATTACTAGACTTGCTTAGACTGTAATATAGCAGTAGGCATCCAACTGTACAATCAAACATGTCTGACACAACCCAATCACTGTCGGATAGTCTCCTAGATAGTGTTAGAATGACTGTCAGAAAGTGTCTTAAAAAGATCAGTGACCCAGATCCAAGTATAGAACATCCTAGATCCAAGTCTAAGTCACCTCCTGCTGTAAGAAAGGCCATCCCTACTGTAGTAATCTCAGACCCTAGACTGGTCCAACATCGTAGGTCTATCATAGGCACTCGAGCTCAGGTCAAGCGGGACCAAGAAGCAGCGGAACAGCAACAACCCGCGAGCCAAGAACTTAGTTTTCAGCGGCCCGATAGCTCCAGTAGTTCGGATACTGATGATCGGACGCCCGAACGCGGAGCGAAGATGGTGGATAAGGTTTATGATGAGCGGCCAACCTATGGAGAATCAACCGACGCCACTTCTTCTCAAGAAGAAAGCGAAGTGACAGCAGAGAAACCGCATAAGAGGGATGCTATTGACATCTATCTGTCAGACTATCAACGCTTTGTAGGAGATGAAGAGTTGAGGAGAAGGCTGGAGGGGCTTAGCCCTAATAGTGAAGGAACCAAGCTTGTGCTGGACGCATCGATGCGGAAATGTTAGCGGCGAACCAAGCTAAATTCGATGAACAACTCCGCATCGCTAGAGACCAAGAAGAACAAGTAAAGAAAAAACGTATAGAAGACAGAAAGAAAGCAGCAGTAGTAGTTGCAGAAGCAGAAAGAAAGGCGGCAGCGGCCAAGGCAAAAGCGGCAGAGGCAGCGGCAGAGGCAGCGGCAGAGGCAGCGGCAGAGACAAAAGTGGCAGAAGCAGAAAGGAAAGCGGCTGACGAAATCACCCAATTAGAATTGGAAAACATTCAGGAGAATCAAGACTGCATAAATAAACAGTTAGCAGCTAGTAATATGCAGATGATGAATCGATCTACTCCCAAAAGACAGGGATATACATCATCTGAGGAAGGCGATACCACCGATACTGAAGGCAAGGGAAATAGATCTCGTCTAAGTAGACGTAAAAGAACATTCCACCGTCAGAAATTGCCTGATTTGCCTCCAGCTGTTAGAAGGCAGCTAAATAACACCAACTTAGGTAGTACAGAGCCCACAGACCAAATAATTAAAATAGAAAGACTCCCTACTATAGTAGATGAGCCTGAAATAAGTAGGCCTGTTCTTGAAATCACCCCTACGGTAATAGATACACCTGTGCTCCCTGAAGCTACCTATAAATTCCCTCTACATAGCACTAAGCTACCTGTGCCCCGTAGAACTGCCCGAGAGAAAGTTCAGGTCCTGGACCCCGAGCGAAATATTCCGAATTTGTCGCCCGTTGTCCCTTGTCTGCCCGCTACGACGTTGGCGGATCCCGTTTCGGCGGTTGATTGGGTAGACGAGAGACGGCGGGGGATGGATATTCTCCTCGGAGAGATGAAGGAGAATCGGATACGCTCCTCCCAACAGGTCCGAGAGTTGGAAGGGACTGTCCAAAATTTAAAAGGAACGGTGAGGGAAAGCAGGTTAGAGTTGCAAGAAGTGCAGCAAAGTATCGCGTTAGAACGCGATAAATTAGTAAACTTAAAAAAGGGTATACCACCAACCTCTGTAACAATGTGTCAACCCGTTAGGTCTGAAGTATCTCATGCGGAAGGTGTGGAGCCTACACGCATCTATACTGCTAGCGAAGTAGAAACTCCTATAGTGAACCCTATTAAGGGTAATTATAGACCTGTTGATAATGATATTCCCTATAGAACTGATCATAATCCGAGAAATTTATATACCGATAACTCGATATTAAATAGCACGATGGCCCAAGAAAGTTTTACGCGTCAAATGGCTAGAACCGAAGCCCGGCAAGCGGTAAAGGTTGGAGAGATCGTCAAGTTCAATGGAGATGAGATGAAATGGTTACCTTTTAATGAATATTACAAAGATAACATACAGAACTCTGTACTATCTAATGGAGAAAAACTTAGATACCTCATCGAGTGCTTGGAAGGATCTCCCAAGTTAATGGCGTTAAAGTTTATTGGACATCCAGACGGATTAAGACAAGTTTGGGATACACTAAACATCAGGTATGGTAATAGGAATAATATCGCTGGGTACTTGTATGCCAAGTTAGTAGCGCCCCGAAAGTTTATTAGTAGCGGAATTATCGAGTTTTCCGATGAGATCCAGGAGATCTGCAGACAATTAGACTGGCTAGGTAAGTCTCATGAGTATCAGAACACTATGGTTATTAGAGCAGTGGCTTCTACTTTACCTAAAGGTGGAGTAGGCACACGCTGGGATAAGAAGGTGTTATATATGATGGAACAACAACGACGAGACCCTACCATGACTGATCTCATGTCATTCTTAGATAGAGAAGTGAAATTACAGCTCCTAAGGCAGTCCAGAGAGAAGACATTGGAAAACAAGGTAAGTGAGAAACCCGTTTCTAGGAGAAGGGTAACACCAGTATGTTATACCGACGACGGTGAAAGCCAAACCTCTCAAGGAGAGGACAGCGGGAAAGACACTGACAGACCTTATTATGTCAATAAAATGCCTAAAGAACAGGTAAGTAAATCCAAGTCTCGACCCAATGACAGAAGGGAACCGATACAAAAAACCCCTCCTACGTCTCCTAAAGGAATTCAGGTGAGAAAGCCCGAGGAAAGAACAAGTGTGCACCACATAGCACAGGTTAAAGTAAGTAACATCAAGCCGAAATGTGTGCTGTGCGACGGGCCCCACCGTTTAAATGCGTGTGATAAATTCCTGAGGAAATCACTCGAGGATAGACGTGAAGTCATGTGGGATAAGCGGTTGTGTTATAATTGCCTCAGACGAGGACACCAACGGCGAACCTGTAACTCCGACGCAAGGTGTGCAAAGTGCGGCGCAAAACATCATATCTTGTTGCACACGGAATTCGAACGAAACAGCCCGAGTCAGGTAAGTGAGTCCGAACTACATGTCCAATTCAGTGATGTGAACGACACTGATCAATCTGAGATGGAAGGATTCTATACGGACGAGTTCTCCGACCAAAACGAATCCTGTTACCTAATAAACACCACCGCAGTGTATCGAGCACTCGTACATGAGAAAAACACAGACAGCGACCTTACCTTAACTACTTCCGATCAACAACCATCTTGGAAAGCGCCAACTTCCAATATAGGAATCCGAGAGTTTCCTGTGGTGCAGGTAAGGGTGCACGGACCTAAACGGAGTTATGTAGTGAACGCCCTCCTGGACTCCGGCAGCACAGGAACATTCATCGATAAAGAGCTAGCCGAAGATATATTTGCTGGACAACCCAAGTTCCAAACTAAGCTCAACATGTCAGGCATTATGCAAGTTTGGAAATCTACAATAACAGCTGATTATTATGTAGGCGCGTTGTCCACCCCACAAGACGAACTAGGAGAACATAGCATAAGGTCAGTGAAAATGGTGGCTATAAAGAACTTCGCTACTACTCAAGCAGACCTTTATAATTGGGACGAGGATGAGAGCATCCAACATCTTAACATACCTCGATTCCAGACTGATTATCCTGGAGTGCAAATACTCATCGGCCAAAACGCGCATGAGGCGCTGGAGACATTAGAGAAACGGCCTGCTCAACCGCAGCCCCTACAGACCTATGCGGTAAGAACTAGAGTAGGTTGGTACCTTACTGGACCTTCCCGTAGAACGCTCAGGGAAAGACTGCTTCAAGATCGCGTCTGCCAGGTGAGTGAATGGGAAGATGATACTAGTGAGGGAGACGACCCAACTGAGGGAACACCACACTCCTCAGATAATGACAATCTTAGCTCCAATGTAGATCAATGGAGATATTGCCCCAAGAAGTTTAATCCAACAGACATCGCTTCCAGAGGAGCAACTCCTCAAGAACTGACAGATACTATAGACCGGTTAGGTGAACCCGACTTCCTGAGTAAGGAGAATGAATGGCCTCCCCATCTTACTCCGACTGAGATTAGACCAGCCAAGGGAGCGGAGAAAGTCGAACCTGAAACCCGGACGGGTGGATCGGAGTTATTTGAACCCGGGATAGATCTGTCGGTATTACATGTTGCCAGGGACGACGCCGTGGATCTGAACCTCCCCACCGCGAGTGGATCCTTCATGAAGATCAGAGAGAGCGATTGGAGCTCTGGAACATCAGATGTCTCGCAGGGACTCTCACCTCTCCTGCAGAGAGCGACGGACCACTATAGCTCCTGGAATCGGCTTTGTGACGCCGTCATATACTTTGAGCGATGTTTCTATCGTCACTATTCCAGGACGAAGAGGAAACCTGGAATTGTATTCAGGATGCAGCGACTCAATCACCCAGTCGGTCGTTTGTGTTTATCGGAAGGGAATGGAGGACTCTCCGGAAACTGTGGAAGGCAAGATTCTCTTCCCACGACCACCTCCCTAATCCTTCAAACATCTAGGGACTCCATAACGTAACAACATATGGAGTGGGTGTGTGACTCTATTATTTTATATTATTTTATTATTTTTATATTTATGTATGTATTACTATGTAATTCTATTATAATCGTTTTCTTTAAGTTTATTCAGTAGAATGTTATTTTAGCGATTATTTAGTAGATTAGTGCAATATATATTCGCGTTTATTACTTAATTACGTATATATTATATTTAATGCGACGGCAAGAAATAATTCTTTTCCTTCTTCCTTACTGTCCGTATTACATTACAAATACGTAACTACAGTAAGATGAAATGTCCGTACTTATTAAAGTACAATAAAGCCACTACTATATTCAAGTATTATTGGTAGGCAGAGTATTAGGAATGCAAAGTTCAGATCCTCGTGTCTCGGCTAAACCAAGCTCTGGGTAGACCTTGGAAACGACTTGCCTCTTCACACTGACATTGCTTCGTGCGATATTGCTCTCATACCGTATATTAAATAATACATATAGTAGCGTGATGTCCCTTTAACAGTAGCGTATAACGCAAAATAAATCTGTTAAACCCTTTGACCATCTGTAATTCTAGTCGATTAAGATATCGCGGCACCCACCGATATACTTGAAAGACAAATTCTAGAATCAGTGGTTAACGTCCCCAGACAAGTTCTGGAATAAATCGGTGCCCATCTCAAATATTAATTATTTAATATTTGCAAATCTAATAAATCAAAATCTGTAAAATTCAGATCCTTCAACAATTCTAGTCAATTAAGATATCGTAGCATTTACCGATATTCTTAAAAAAGACAATTGTCATAGAATTAAGGATCTTGTGTCCCTAGACATGTTCTAGAATCAAAATATGTCCATTTAATTATCAAATAATAAAATTTCAGGGAATAAATTTAAATTCATGTCTTTTAATGAATTTAATAAATTGCCATTTTACGCAATTTATAACATTCCCAAAATTCCATTAATTAATAGATCAAGGGAGCGGAGATTTATATTATTATGCGTATGCGTGTACGAAAGTCTCCCCAACATAGTTAATAGCCTATAAAATTCGTAAAGTCATGTATAAACAGGACATTGACTATTAAAGAATTACTATTAAATAACATCCCAGATCTGTATGCATTGGAATCACCCTAATTCTACCGCTAGCTTTGCATAATGTCACCATAGCAACAACCACGCTAGAATTAGAATTGAGTTAAACGAACAATAGAAAGCTTGTCCCATTGAATAGCATAGGGAATAAATAGTGCACTGATAGTATCCAAGGATACATAATAATACAGTGACATTCTGGAAGGCATTGACTAACGGACAAGTGACCCGAGTGTGTGTAATTTGTGACAAGTTGTGTGTGTGGTACTTGTGAGTTTATAGGCGAATGTTACTACTAAGGTGTGTTTACAGTAGCCAGTCGCAATCGTAAAGTAACCTAACTCTCCAAGGAAAACCTGAAGTACATCTAAGACTTTGGGACGGACAGTCGAGTGACTTGTGTCGGTTGTCGTTGTCGTTGTGCGGCTACGTCGTTGGCGAAAGTACAGCGGCGACGACACATCGGCGCTGAGGATCTCGTACTGTCCGGGGGTTAATTGGAGTAGGCAGCGACGCTCGCTAGCCTGAATATAAACTCCTTATAATGTGGATAAACTCATATATAGCAGACATGACGGAGTTGATGGAAGATGTTCTTGGTATCGGGGAGCGATATACTCTACTTTTGCAAGCGTTTGTTGATAGCTTAATACGCGGCGACGTTAGTCCAACTGCTGCGGAGGACGATGGTCGTTATATCGAACCGCCAATGTCCCAAGAGCAGCTCGCGCGCGAGTTGGACTATAGAAAATTCGCTGCTCGATATACGCAGCGTAATGGTACGTATATGGTCTTCTTAACCACTGGTCATCCTATCGATTTACACAATACGGACTATGTCGACTATATATCCTGCCCAGCGGAGTCGGAACCATAAACTGAAATTCGAATGCGAAAATTCTATTCGAAATCGACTCGAAAGAAAAGACACTAAAGAAACAAATAAACGCGGTAACTCCAACGTATATTTGGAATTCTTGATAGAAGCATTGTAACAACAAATAAATATCACCCGCGTTTCCCCTACCAGACGTGCGTCTTTGGTATTATTACGATAAATGCCCTAGACCCAACTAATCAACGGAAAGACATAAACATCCACGTAAACCGAAACTTGTTGACGTATCACCTATGCTCACTCGGCTCGAACGATCCTGGAGTAAACCTACGATCAGAGTCCCGGAATACTCGGTCAAACCTCTTCATTCCTTAGTTGGACCTCAGACCTGCGATCCTGGTGGTGTCGCGGATCCTCGCGGACGGTATTCACTGTTCAAGATCTAGTGCTACCCTAACAATTAATCAGTAACACTCCGACAGTGATTTCTCGCTAGCCGCCCATCTTACCTAGCTGGATTATGACGCAGACACCTAATATCATTATCCAACCGTATGGTCGTCCCGTTTAACGCGATACAACCCTTCATCAAAGTGAAGGAGGGCGTTGTACGAAACGAGTTAAACGCTATTCTATAAAGATCAAAAAGAAACCTGCGTTTGTTCAGATAAACGTAAGTTACAACAGTAAGTCCAATCGATAAACAAATTGGCCTTATCTCAGTTCGATTGGGAAACCTCGAATCTCAAAGAAGATATCAAGCTTAGAAAACCCTATTCTCTGCGAGAGTTTTGGACGAACGTATCCCATGACAAGCGGAGGAAAATCAGCTCGAGGAGAAGCATATCGAAATGGACGAGACACCGACCGTAAACCCAAACCTTTTAATGCAATCATATTGCACCCTTCACCCAGGAGTTATGACCCTCCTAGTAAAGTGGCTTCCCCCAAAGAGAAAAGGACTCTTGCTAGCCTTAAGAAACTGCGTAAACGCCGTCCGCGCAAGAAAGACTAACTGTTTAGAGTATTTTTATATTTTAGAAACTGTGATTTTGTATATTTTATAGACTTAAATCCCATTTTCTGGGAGCGGTGTAAAAGCTTTTGTGGGATAACTGATTCGTTTGCCTTGTTGGCCAGTTCCCCCCCAGTCGCTAAGAATACTCTCAAAGTGATCTACAGCTAAAAATAGTGCAAGTTACCAGCTTATTGGCTGATTTGCTGTGCGCAGGCATCTGGGCTCTGTTTAATCGGCCAACAAGCCTAGGGAGGTTGCGTCATAGCCTTGTTTTTGTATCTCCCAATAGAATTTTGAGTTAGCCTTGATTTTGACCAATCACAGAGTACTGAACTGAAAATTTCCTATCTCACTGCTCTTTCTCTGTGTTGAACGGGAGCTTCGTGGAATAAGAGTGGTTGGTATACTCGTATAGAGCAGTAGTCACGAGTTTTTCAAAGCCACGAAAGAACGGCTTTTAGTGTTTTATGTTTTATGCTTTTTAGCTCAACACTAGTAGGTTTAATTACAAGGACATATATCCTTTAACTGACGAAACAAACACTCTGCAATTTCGTAATCACTGCATACTGCAGTACTGCATACACTGCATACTGTGTAATACTGTGCATACTTTTATATTGTTATACTGCTATTTACTGTCAGTTCTTCATAATATGGTTGATGAATTATTATATTTGGAATAACGAGAAATAACCCCGAAACCCAATATTCTTGATATACCGAAGGTAAGAGAGAAAGGTTACAGATAAACGATTGTGACTTATGTTAAAGTGGTTTGAAGTGAATCTAATGTTATTTGATAGACCCTACATGAGTCAGTCTGTGTTCCTTTTATATGTGACTAAAATCAGTGAAGATCGGCAGATTAGTGTGCAGTATTGTGCAGCATTGTGTATGAGTGAGTCTGTTAAAGAAGCATTCCTAAAGAATGCGCCATATATGTGAATTATAATTAAGCCATATCGTTGTGAGTAGTTTAAGTCATAACTCTGTTTATGTAGATAAAACGCCACGTCCTAAAGGAACTGTTAATATTCCCGAAGGTAAATAATATTGTCAGAGATTATATAATACTGTCAGTCGAATAATACATTAGGCTTACATAGCAACAAAATTAAACCGTCGAACCCAATCTCCCGGGAATATCCAGCGGGTGAATGGTCGCGCACGGATTGGTTTCGACTAGTGTAGTGAATCAAATACTTGTCATAGGCTAAAAAGCGATTTAATATCTAGAAGACATCTTAATTTGGCGGGTTAAACTGCCAAAGGTCTGAAAGCGCGAACAATGCCTCTGATGGAGCAAGCATGAAAAAGAACAAAAAATTATTTTGTCTATCTATGGTAATACCGTACTCTGGATAACGATACATAAAAATAATAAAAGACCTACTGTGTAACGATTCAAAAAATTTAATATACATTCAATATCTTACCTTGATCACGGTTCATAATCCTGTTATCCGTGAAGGAGATTTGCGTGTTCGGGAGATAAATCCAATGCTAAAGGTTTCAGCTTCCGTTTTATTATAAAGTAAAAATAAATTGTATTTCAGAACGGCTTCTCAAAAAATCATAATTTATACAGAATTTCGTACTTGTTCTGTTGCGACAAATATACAGTACAAATTTTGTTTACAGTGACCTACCTATATTCTTACTGATGATACTTGATGCAATGCAATTCGTTTACTGGGGATTGGAAACAAAACTAATAAGCAGTTGGTTTGAGAAATTGTGGTTGACCTTTGATTGGCATTGTTATCCTTCAATGAATGGTAATAATCCGTTTATTAACAGCTGGCGATTATGGAAACAACTCTTGTTACACTACTGTATTAGCAATTGATTTCCAACTCAACAATCATAATAATGTGCTTGACCTTTGATTAGCATTGTGAATTAGAAATAACAGGGAGATATTACCAACTTAGCAACTTTGGAGTAGTAGTAGTCGTCGCAGTACTTTTGAGCTATTATATTAGTAGGATATGATCCTACATTTAATAATCCTCTTACTATTTTTCTATAATATGGTCAATGGTCAATAATATAATAATATGCATAATATAATATGCATCAATGGTATTTAAATCAGTTTGGCCGAGGTTACCAATCATGAACTTTACTTTGTGTAAGATTGATGGTAGTGCTGTTGCTTTCCATGCCACTGCTACTATATCCACGTTATACCATCAAGTGGTCCAGCCGCTTCTTTGAAATGCTTGAGATGTTGCTGCTAATATTATTTTGTATAATTATTGAGTTGGATTTCTTATGTGGGGCGAGCCTCGAAGTGAGTGAGCCTTAGCGTAGGGGTACCATTATTCAACCTGTCGTTCTGTCGTTCTATGGGGCGAGCCACGAAGTGAGTGAGCCTTAGCGTAGTGGTACCATTAATCAACCTGTGGGGCGAGCCACGAAGTGAGTGAGCCTTAGCGTAGGGGTACCATTAATCAACCTGTGGGGCGAGCCACGAAGTGAGTGAGCCTTAGCGTAGTGGTACCATTAATCAACCTGTCGTTCTGTCGTTCTTGTTCAATTTTAAACGTTAATAACTCGGCCAATCTTCGATGAAATCTATCCAAACTTGGTACACATGTTGATTGGCAAAAGTTTAGAAATTTTCCAAGTAGAATTTCCGTGTGGCCTTCGAGAAGCTAAGATAATAGCAGTTAATTAGTTAATTAAGTTGATTACGGTAAAAACACCATTTTCAACCTGCCTTTTAAAGGAAATTAATTATTTTACAGTATAAGATTGAAATAACTATACTTAAAAATTATACAGATGTAATCCACATACCCCATTCTATTATAGTTTTTAATTAGTTCAAGTGATTTGCTTTAATAAATGTGTCTTTAATTGATCTAAACGTAATTAAACGGCACAATTATTGAGTACAAATTTAATCCTTCCCATTATTGGTCAAGTCTCTGCTGGTGTGGAGCTAGCTGGCTGGAAGTTGTTGCTAAGACTAACCAGAGAGGAATAGTAATAGGCAACCAGTATTGCTATTCCAGCCCAGACAGCATTCTTTAAATCCAACATCCCAACATCCTTCCTGTATTCCAATTCCTATTGACTCTACTATAAATGTTGTATTGCTATCTCAGGTAAATGACAGATATAATAACATAAATACTATCCATGGCATGGCTGTTGTGTAGGCTTATATCTGAAATAGTTTATTCCACAATGTATTTGTCTGGTTATTTTTTAATTAAATTTTTTTAAAGTACTAAAATTAATGTTCTTAAAAATAATTTTATTATTTTATATGTATCCAAGGAAATTAGATACAATTTTTCGCTGCAGCTTTAAGAGTGTACATAGATTTAATATTATTTCAATCAATACCCATATTACTACATCGGCATACGATGCGTTGGTGTTGTATCACACATCTCCACATATCACACATCTCCACATAGATGTATCAGCAGTTACTCGCACAGTTTGGAAACTTCGCATAGTTATAACTGTATAAAGGTCGTCAGTCTGCGTTTAGGAAAAATATTTTATGACAACACAGGACGAGCGACGAGCGCAACGAGGCATATAATGAAGACGAGTACTGCGTAGACTTTATTCCCATAAACCATACCTGGCTGCGCCTATTGAACGCATCGGTAGTTATCAAGATCGTCCTAGCCTGCGTTTAAGAAATATATTTAAATACAAAACAGGACGAACGCAACGAGGCTTATAATGAAAACGAGTACTGTGTTTATTATATTCCTATAAACCACCTGGCTTTGCATATTGAACGTGCGATTGGAAATAAGTTCGTGCTACCCTTCCGTTGGTAGTAGATGTCGCGGTTATGTATTGGTGGGTGGGAAGGGTGGGGGGGGGGGGGGTGCAGATTAAAAGGGCTGAACACGTACTGTCCCCCTTTCTTTAATTGATTGTTGGTGTGGGTAAATTTCTCAAATACTGATTTTGTGATACAGTCGCTCAGTTTTAATTTGTATCTCATAACTGGGCCTCGTGCTGCGCGAAGGCCCCACGAACGTATCCATTTGTCTGATTGAAAATCCCAGGAACGTTATTGATGGAGATGAAGGAATCAGTTGACCATTAATATTTAGGAACATAGGTTCTTAAGATTTAGTAAACATTCCCTCAATTGGTAACAATATCGTTTTTTGTTTTGGTTAGAAAAGTCCCCCACTGCAACATGTTCCTTTCCCTCCTTAGGTAACAATATCGTTTATTGTTTTGGTTAGAAAACCCGCCTTCCTTTTATACATATAATCCTATCATTTTTATTAACTGCTGTAAATCCTCCCGAGACTGATAGTTTAACCTACTGAATCGGTCAGCATTATATGCCGATGATAGATTCTCTAATATAGCTTCTAAATCTCATAGACAATTCTTGAAGGAAGACTGATTATTCATCAATCTAGTTATTAGTTTCCATTAGATTCAAGGCGGACAAAATCTGTACGAAAGGACAATATCTGGTAACAGATTTGGTCCTTGGGGGTCAAAATGTTATGCAATTATGTTGGATTTTGCACCCCCCCCCCCCCCCCGGTCAAAATATGCGGGGGTGGGGGGACATTTTCGCCTGTCACAAAAGAATTGTAGACCCTTGTTTGGCTTATGGGTTCGGTGCGGATCTCCCGTAATAAATAAAATCCAACAACGGAATTGTCAAAAACGTAATTCTCATCCGCGGGTCGACGACAAGGTAATTTATTCGTCATAAATTCACCGAAAATACTTCCAATAGATGGATATTACGTTGTTAAAACGATGGCCGTTGGGGACCATCGTAACTACAATACATAGATAATTGGTTCCATGATAGATAATTGGCGCCAACTAATCTCGCGAGGTATTGTTAAACAACATCTGTTACGATTTTCTACAGTGACGAGGCCGCAAACCTTTCATTGTAAAGTTCCAGTATTCCCCGAATCAAACTCGCAGAGTTACCCATTGATGTTGGTAGGGATAGAGGCCCAAATGTTCTTAGTAGCTACCGGTGCATCTGTTACATCTATTGTATTTGGATCTAATTTAGGTACCAAATTATATTCCTACGTTCACTTATAAGGCGCTCCATTCCCCTAAGCACTGTAGGTGCTGCATTCGGTATTACAGTCAGCCAAACCCAGAAAGTATTAAAGGCCACAACTGGTGAGGTTTGTGTCATTAAATTGAAATATATTGGTAATATTTAGACTGTCACATTCATACGTCAGTTAGTCCGAATTATATTAAATATGTCTTCGAATACTTTGAGTGATGCTGCTTGGGACTTACTGGATCGTATCATGGCAGATGAAAGTGATTCTCAGTCCGGTGAGGAGGAACAAGAGAAATGCGTCACTCCACCAACTGTTAATAACGAAATCAGCAACACAAACGGCGGTATAAACGTTATCAGTTTTAAATCAGAATCGGAACCTATTTGCGGTACTTCCGAAGATAAATCTCGAAAGATCAAACAAGAGTTCTGTACGGATGAACAAAATTCTAATAATCAAATCGGTAACACAAACAGCGGTATAAACGTTATCAGTTTTAAATCAGAAGCGGAACCTATTTGCGGTACTTCCGAAGATAAATCTCGAAAGATCAAACAAGAGTTCTGTACGGATGAACAAAATTCTAATAATCAAATCGGTAACACAAACAGCGGTATAAACGTTATCAGTTTTAAATCAGAAGCGGGAGCTATTTGCGGTACTTCCGAAGATAAATCTCGAAAGACCAAACAAGAGTTTTGTACAGATGAACAATATTCTAATAATCAAATCGGCCTCACAAGCAGCGGTATAAACGTTATCAGTTTTAAATCGGAATCTATTTGCGGTACTTCCGAAGATAAATCTCGAGTTGTAAGACACGATTTCTGTATTGGGAAACCATCTCCTTGTGAAGTTATTGCTAAATCCGTTCTCAAGTGTAAGCGAATTAATCGCAACGTAAATTTGAAGAATCGTAAACAATCACTGCATATAGGTATCAAGTATAATTGTGGGTCATGTGACAAGCAATTTAGAAACAAACGAAGTATAAAGAGACACGTGGAATCAATTCACAAATGTATCAAGTATAAATGCATTTATTGCGATAAATTGTTCACATGGAAAGGAAATCTAAAGAAACACATGGAATCAGTACATAAAGGTATCAAGTATAATTGTGGGTCATGTGAAAAACAATTTAGTGACAAGCAGAATCTTAAGAAACACATGGAATCAGTACATAAAGGCATCAAGTATAATTGTGGTTCTTGTAACAAACAATTTAGTGACAAAGCATATCTGAAGAAACACATGGAATCAGTACACAAAGGCATCAAGTATAAATGCGTTTATTGTGACAAACAATTCCGTCACAAAGGAACTCTGGCGACACACACGGAATCAGTACATAAAGGTATCAAGTATAATTGCGGTTCTTGTGACAAACAATTTAGTGACAAACAGAGTCTGAAGAAACACATGGAATCAGTACATAAAGGTATCAAGTATAATTGCGGTTCTTGTGACAAACAATTTACTAGCAAAGGAACTCTAAAGAGACACATAGAATCAATTCATAAATGTATAAAGAATAATTGCGGTTCTTGTGACAAACAATTTAGTGACAAAGGATATCTGAAGAAACACATGGAATCAGTACATAAAGGCATCAAGTATAATTGTGGTTCTTGTGACAAACAATTCATTGGGAAACAGAGTCTGAAGAAACACATAGAATCAGTACATAAGGGTATCAAGTATAATTGCTGTTCTTGTGACAAACAATTTAGTGACAAACAGAGTCTGAAGAAACACATAGAATCAGTACATAAAGGTATCATGTATAATTGCGGTTCTTGTGACAAACAATTTAGTGACAAACAGAGTCTGAAGAAACACATAGAATCAGTACATAAAGGTATCAAGTATAATTGCGGTTCTTGTGACAAACAATTTAGTGACAAACAGAGTCTGAAGAAACACATAGAATCAGTACATAAAGGTATCCAGTATAATTGCGGTTCTTGTGACAAACAATTTACTCAAAAAGGACATCTAAGGACCCACATGGAATCAGTACATAAAGGTATCAAGTCTAAATGCGTTTATTGTGACGAACAATTCAATGGCAATAGATTTCTAAAGATACACATAGAATCAGTACATAAAGGCATCAAGTATAATTGTGGTTCTTGTGACAAACAATTTAGCGTCAAAGGATATCTAAAGAAACACATAGAATCAGTACATAAAGGTATCAAGTATAATTGTAGTTCTTGTGACAAACAATTTAGTTACAAAGGATATCTAAAGAAACACATAGAATCAGTACATAAAGGTATCAAGTATAATTGTAGTTCTTGTGACAAACAATTTAGTGACAAAGGATATCTAAAGAAACACATGGAATCAGTTCATAAAGGCATCAAGTATAATTGTGGTTCTTGTGACAAACAATTTATTCAAAAAGGAAATCTAAGGACTCACATGGAATCAGTACATAAAGGTATCAAGTATAATTGCTGTTCTTGTGACAAACAATTTAGTAACAAACAGAGTCTGAAGAAACACATAGAATCAGTTCATAAAGGTATCAAGTATAATTGCGGTTCTTGTGACAAACAATTTACTCAAAAAGGACATCTAAGGACCCACATGGAATCAGTACATAAAGGCATTAAGTATAAATGCGTTTATTGTGAAAAACAATTTAGTAAAAAGAGTTATCTAAAGAAACACATACAATCAGTTCACAATGGTATCAAGTATAATTGTAGTTCTTGTGACAAACAATTTAGTGACAAACGAGTTCTAAAGAAACACATAGAATCAGTACATAAAGGCGTCAAGTATAATTGTGGTTCTTGTGACAAACAATTTAGTCAAAAAGAGAATCTAAAGACACACAAACACTCAGTTCACAAAGATACAAATTAAGGCTCCTGGTGGTGGAATCTTTAAATTACCGACTTCAATCCCGTTTTATCAACAGAACTAAACTGCGGTACCGCGTCTGTCGGTCTGTTCATCCCTTTACTTACAAACTATATGTGCGTGCACTTTGTTATCTCAAACTGAAAGTATATTATAATGATTATTCTCACCATGGGTCGTGAAATAGTTATTAACCAATCAGACCACACAGCCAGATATTTTGCAAAGTCAATTTTCTCGGAACAACATTTTTCATTTTCAAATTAATAATCATCCGCTATTTTTCCACCAAATTTCTCTAATTTGTCTCATTGGAAGTGGTTTCGACAGTTCTTTAAACGTTATCTTATAAAATTTTGATAAATATTTGTATTTTTGTGTAATTTACCTATTTTAAATAAAAAGCCAATAAATTAATTAAAATTAAAATGGCAATAACTTTTGTAGATTTTGTTAGCTTATTCAATCCCGCTAACACCCCATAAAGTTAAGCCGATAAGCAATATTGGGGGCCACGAGATTGAGTAATCAATCACTCGTGCCACCCCAACAAAATGGGAAGGAGAAACACACAATGAGGGTCAGGGGCCAAACCCCTAACCAAGAGAGAACAGGTGGAGTGAACGGAAACACTCCAAAGGGCGCCAACAAGGGTATGAACCAATCAGAGGGGGGAAAGGCACCGAATGAGTACAGCAATAAGGCCACCCGTGCAATATAACCAGTTACCCAATAATCAGTCATTCAGTTATCTCAGTATCATATTGTTGCTAGCTAGGTTAGTAAGTTTAGTTAGGGAAGTGTCGGGGACTTTAATTACCGTCAACCCGCCTTCCGTGTACAGCAATCTATCATTTATATCTATACCTATATCTATATACCCGTACAGCCGATTATTATATACGACGAACGACACGAACTCTTTTTACCTTTCACACACGGTGGGGACGCGTGAACTAAACAACCGGATAAACCGGGATCCTTCCTGGATCCCGTCACAGTAATTAAAATCCGAGCTGTTCCCCTAGTCAACTAAACCCAGCGATTACCAGCCACCAATCTAGAGTTAACGGAGATGAGTCGGTCAGGCGAGACAACACCGATGCGGACCCCGGACGAAGAACAAACGATCCGCGAGGCCGCGACCAGACGGTATAGGCCCACGACGCCGGAGCCATCGGTAACGTGTGACCCGGAAGTTCAGGATGAGGGGGGCCGTCTGGAGTCAGAAGTCGAGTCGAGAGGAGGGGGAGTCGAGCTGGAGGATCGAGAGAACGAGTTAGAAGGAGAAAGAGACGAGTCGACACGCGACGACGATCAACGTGCCGATGTCGCCGGCCCGCCACAGGCCGAGGGCGACGGACGGCCCACCGGAACGGCGACAGTGGGGCCGCCGGTACGACGTCGGACCCGGAGAGACAGAGGAGAGGTCGGCGACGAGGACGTCGGGGTTTCTGAGAGACTTCGACGGGCTTACATCGCGACCCGGAGACTATTAGAGGAGGCCAGAGGAGGGGCGACGATAGACAAGGTAATACTAAAGAAAGGACTAGGTGAGTCGAATAGACATTTTAACTATTTAATGCGATTCGGACGGAGAGAAATGGCCGAAGAGAGAGCGAGAAGGGTAGCCAAGGAACTGTGTGACCTATGGCAGAGGGATATGAACCCTGGTGCAGTATACATAGGGCCATACTTAGTCGGTGCCCAGGGTATAAAATTAGTGGGTTGGAAGAGACCTGAGGAGGGCGAATCCGAGGTTGACCCCGAGGATTCGGTCTCGTCGGTCGGAGGGAGTTCCGGGAGGAGGGGGAAAGTTAGTAGATCAGGAAGGCGGAGGGAATCCGTCACAACTGATAAGTCTGCTACATCCTCCGTGAAAGAAAGACGGGTGAGAGAGATAAATGCTACATACCAGCTCGATCTAATAGCACAAGGCCATAGAGAAGTAGATAGACGGCTAGAGGAGGGGAGGGTGCTGCTAGAAAGGGAAATGGTGCTGATTAGAGAGACAAGAGAGAGGGCCGAAAGGGCCGCGAGAAGCCTTGGGGAGTGTGAGGAAATAGAGAGGAAGGAACAAGAGGGGCGTGTGGCGGAACGTAAGGAGCGTGAGGCGAGAGAAGAAAAGGAACGCAAAGAACGTGAGGCGGAACGTAAGGAGCGTGAGGCGAGAGAGGAAAAGGAACGCAAGGAGCGTGAGGCGAGGCGAAGGGAGAGAGCTAGGAGAGTGGCAGAGCTGGCCGACCAGGACGCGCGGGAGTGTGAGGAGAGAATGGCAAGAACAGATCGAGAGCAAAAGGAATTGCTGAAACAACAAATTGGGTTTATAGAGTACAAAGCTAGACACACGCGCGAACTGGAACTGGCGCAGATAGGGGCGTCTGGGAGCGAGGCTGGCTCGAATACTTTCGAGGGGCCAAGGGCCGTGGATACGTTTATTAATACCCCACTAACAGGGACCGCACGACAGACCCAAAACTGGTGTGACCATACGGGCGGGGGGGGGGGGGGGGTAATAACAATAATGCTACAGTAGACGTCGTTAATATCAATAGTGCCGTAGTAAATAACCCTAATCCCTTTATTACAGGAAATATTTTACCTGGTAGTAGTAATTTAAATTTAAATTCAAATAATAACATTAATTCAAATATTCAGAATAATTCAAATAATTCTAACTTAAATAATTTAAATAATAATCCGGTTTCAAATTCTAATAATTTAATTGATTTAACAAATAATATTGGGAATGGTGCTATTAATATGAGTGTGTCAGACGTGTATAGCCTGGCAGACGGCGGCCTGGTAGGCCACGTAGTTAGTAGGCAGGAAGTGGCGGGGTTGAGCCAACCCGACGGCGGCCAGGTAGGCCACATAGTTGGTAGGCAGGAGGTAGCGGGGTTGAGCCAACCCGAGGTGGGCCTGGTAGGCCACGCAGTAGTAGAGAGAGAGGCGGGGGTGAATGGACCCAGCCGTAGTAGAGACAGTGTGTCGACTAGAGAGGGGTGTAGTAGTAAAGTAAGAGATAGTGAAGTTAGATGTGGCGAGTGGTGGGGGGCTACGGGCGCCCCACCACATAAGATTAGTGGCGAGAGAGGGGGGGCAGAGAATGCCCCACAAGAGGGGTGTAGAAGTATAGTAAGAGGTAGTGAAGTTAGAAGTGGCGAGTGGGGGGGGGGGGGCTACAGGAGCCCCATCACGGAAGATTAGTGGCGAGAGAAGGGGGGTAGAAAATGTCCGACAAGAGGGACACAGAAGTGTAGTAAGAGATAGTGAAGTTAGAAGTGGCGGGTGGGGGGGGGGGCTACGGGCGCCCCACCGCGAGAGATTAGTAGAGAGAGAGGGGGGGCAGAGAGTGTCCCACAGGCGTCGGCGGATAATGCGCGGGCCGAATTAGGTAAACCGCAACACCCGGCGATGGAGAGTAATAGGGGGATTGCGAGTATCCCCAGCGGCGTGCGATCGAGCAGAGAGAGACAGGTTGACGTCGCGAGAGGGCGGGCGACAGAACGTCGAGCCCAGTCAGAAGAGAGAAGATTAGTAGAGTTTAATAGAGAGGTCGAAGATAGAAGAAGATTAGTAGAGTTTAACTGAGAGGTCGAAGAGAGAAGAAAGGAAGATAAAAGAAGAGTCGTTGCTAGGAGCAACCGGAGAGCGAGGACGGATAGCGAGCCGTCGCTAGTAGAGATGGAGTTAGGGAACCAGTGGGGTCGAACTTCGGGAGATTGCCGTCGCCCCGGAGAAACGCACCACACACCAGGAGAGCGGTACAGGACGTACCGGTACGAAGAAGAGAGCAGGAGAGGGGATCGAAGAGAAACTTCCCGACGGGATATAGCTGGCGATCGAGAGTACGGTAGTCGCGGGGAGATTCGAGATTTGCGAAGAATAAACTTCGGTTCGGAAGGGCACATGCAGACTGCAGGACATACTGTAGGCCTTACTGCACATACTATTATAGGCCATGCTGGGAGATAAAACGAACAAATGTATTTATTCTGGAAGAAGTAGGTCTCATCTCTGCATAATTTTATGGTATTCTGGACACAACAATGAAGAATATAATGAGTAATGATTTACCATTTGGAGGTAAACTACTTATTATGAATGGTGATCAACACCAGTTACCCACTATATATGGCCGTCCTATATTTATGTCTACAAATCTCATTACTTCTTTCAAAGTTATTCAGCTGAAACATTATGTCCGTGCTGCATCAGATATTCATCTTCAAAATACTTTGGAATTGATGACGCAGACCACCATTCCTCCATCAGAACAACATCTGATTGTAAATAACATAATGGCTAATGCCAAGTTTGTTACCTCATGGAATGAAGTACCCCAAGAAGCTGTTAGAATTGTTGGAACAAGGAAGGCAGATCAAATAAAAAAAATTAAATCAAATAAAAACAAAAAAAAACACAATGAAATCGTTAAAGCAAACATTTTTTAGTAATAAGTAGGCTTTTGAAGTAATTATAGATATTAATTAAAGTATTTTCTAAAAAAATTAACTAACTTTATATAAAATTAAAAGAGTGTTAAAACAAAATTAAAAGAGTGTTAAAACAAGTATACAGTGGATTATTATTATGGCTGACAAATACAGCGCAATAAATATCAGTCATTGCCGGGTAGCGATAACCCAAAATCACTTTGCTGAAGCAACTGAGGAGCCACCGAGAAGAGAGATAACCGTGGTCCGGGGTCGCGGACAGGGCTGTCGACGAGGACGCAGTGGGAGAGCTTACAGACGTGTCGAGAGAGCGCAATACAGCGCGGCACCTCGTCACGGCGCGGGACAGACAAACAGCGCGGCACCTGGCAACGTCGCGGGAGCGCCGAACGGCAAGGAAGTGCCGAACGGCGAGGAAGCACTGAACGGCGAAGAAACGGGAGTGGCCGAAATCGCGTCCACAGATGTGGCCGATAAGGATAAGATGGACTGAAGACAGTGCGACTACAGACTACAGACAGTGCTGTTACTATTTTTAATTGTAGATTCGGCTAACCTCAGTTTGTACTGGGGTGATGTGTCAGGGCACGTATGGTTTGTTCCATACGTGTCCCTGTTATTCCACAACAAATTCAAAGGAAAGGAGGTGGGCAATATCGACAGCTATTGATATTCCACAGGCTGTCAACGAGAAGGGGTTGCCTCTGCGACAGGAGCCCTTCAATTCGAACTCATTCACACTGTTGTTCATAGAAGGAGAGTACTTGAACGTTAGTAATTAGTTTATGAATATATTTAAACAGCATTGGTATTTTAGCATTGATATGTAATGTTTCCTAGATCAACTGTATGTATAGACAAATGGAATATAGGTTCAGTAATACTTTGCGAGTTGAGTTGACTACCACATAATTTTTTGTATTTGTAAAAAGTAGGCCTACTTCATGATAATTCACTTTTAAGAATGTCCAATTAATGTTTTTATATTAAATGAGGCTGTTAGTAGGACGCCTAATGATGAATATTTTAATTACCATAATAATACTACTACTACTAGGTCGAGCGAACTCGGACAGTGGAAATGAGATCCTTCCAGGCTTCCCGATTCTCCATAGTTGTCGCAATTTCGTTTCTCCCAAGTTCAGTATCCCTTTCAAGTTGATCTATATGTTATGGCCGGTCTCCCACGACTACGCTTTCCATGAGTTTGTTGCCAGGGATGTAGATCTGGTATGACCTCGTCTTTACTTTGCCAGCAGTGCCCACTGAATCTTAATCTGCGTTCACAGAGGGTGGTTGACACAGGTAGTATTGTTCGGCGTTTGTCATGTGTTGTCTCCAGCTGATGTTTAGGGCTGCCCTTAGTAGTCTTGTGTAGCAACCATCAATTCGTTGTTCAAGTGATTTAGTCAGTATCCTGTCCAGGTCTCACCCCCGTATAAAAATACACTTTCCACTGTGGCTCGAAAGAACTTAGTCTTCAGGTGCCTGGAAAGATCTGATTTCCAGATGGTATCCATTTTTGATAGAGCTACCCAAGCCTTTGCTTTCCTAACTTCTATGTCCTTTTTGTTACTCTCTATCCATGATCCAAGGTACTGGAAGTCATCGACCTTCCTTAGTTGATTAATATCAATGGTTGTCAAGTTTCCATCAACATTAAAGGTCATGAATTCGGTCTTTGTAGCATTTATATGCAATCCAACCTCCTTAGCAGCCCTCTCCACTTTATTTAGTAGAAGCTGTGCATCTGCTAGCGTATTAGAATTACCATAATAGAACTTTTGAAAACGTACATTTATCGAAATTAAATAAGAATATCCGACATAAGATTTCACACCTACGCCTGCACCAATTGCTACGCCCACACGCTACTGCATACATGTAAGCGTAAGGTCCCTATTACATGGTATGCAAATTCTAAGCAAAATTATTTACACTTATATTAGTCGTCTGATAATTTTTTTAAGGCTAAGATGAGTTGGATGCTTACTTATAGTAGTAATAGTAACAATATTAAATAGTAGAACTTCGTATAATTATATTATTAAACTTCCTTCCAATATAGTGTATTGATCAGAAGATTAGCAATGAGGAACTTCGTGCTCATGTTCAAGCGGAGGTCGCTCGCTATGGGGGGAGGATGGGATATCTGTGGCTGGTTCAAGTCGTCGAATTCAACGGTGGATGAAATGGGTCAACGGGTCTTTGAGCCGCTGAAGTTGCATATAACGAGTGTGTCTCCAACACAACAGTTTGGTTTCAGGCAGTGGGCAGGTATGCAAATGCAATTTATAATTAACTTATTTAGATTATAGCTTGCAGTAGCCATATTTAAGTTTTCCAGTGGACAGAGTGACTGGTATTCCCCAGTTTCTTAAAGCAAACCCTTTATACTGTATAAACATTTTATATTAGAGTAATACTGAAGAACTGTCCATTCTAAGTCAACCAGAACCGATGAGGTTGTCTTTGTGTTTTACAACAACCTCCCCTGTATCATAAACTCATCAACTCTCTACAAAAAGGAATATCTATCGCGATCCGGAGATACTATCGCTTACTTCAGAGTCGCAGTTTCTACGGACAGGAACCGCTTTGCCTCGTGAACCTATAGGGCTGGGTCGGTGACTGTCTGGGAGTGGGAAGCAACCGGTTGGAGGGTCATAATAATATATTTTAATCTTAATAATAATTATTCAACATCAATTATTTTATAAGTCTTGTCAATGTATAAGATTGCTCTATAGGAAAAAAAACATTATAGGGGAAATTTTAGCAAATTGTGTTTATTTTAGCCGATAGACAAGATTACATGTTTACCAAGTTTGGTATAATTTAGTCAGAGATTGAAAGAGTTACGATTTTAATGAGTTACGTTATTTTCTTCCTCTAAGACAGACGATTTCTGCAAATCCTTGACAAAAACAAATATTGTTTTCTGCATCAGATGTATCAAACATTCAGCAAGATATTGGAAATAAAAGTAAATTGAAATTGTGCAATTATAATTCTAAACCTTTATGAACTGAATAAAATTAACTGGAGTAGAGCAATTATATTTGACACCTTTATGAACTGAGTAAAAAAGTACCTTGAATTACTGCAATTATACTTGCTTGAGTAAAGCAATTATATTTGGCATCTTTATGAACTGAGTAAAAAAGAAACTTGAATTACTGCAATTATACTTAATACCTTTATGAAATGTGTAAAAGTAACTGAAAATAAAGCAATTATACTTGATACCTATATGAACTGAATTCGTATAATTGCATTGTATTTATTATATGTATATATGTGAAAATGATTGTCCGATTGTGTCCGGTAATTCCACTGGCCTCTAGTGGCCGGACCTCCGCATTGCTAATGTAATCCATAGTGGGGGTTGGGGGGTGCTTTTTTGCCGAGTCAGCTCTCGGGGCAAATACCAATAAAAATACAAATAAAAAAGTTGATAAGGGTGTCCTAAACAAAGTTATATCATTAAGAGGCAATGACTTTATAAAATATAGAAACATAGGCAGGTAGTGGTATCAGAGGCTCCATTACTTGTGATGGGGTTTTGCAAGCTGATATTAGTGGTACTTCTAGAGCTCCGTCTAGTGTACCAATCAGTACCACTGTTAGTGCCACTGTTAATGGGCACTACTAGTACCACTAATAGCAGTTATGCTGCAAATTTTAGGTCTAGTCAACTTATTACCAGTACGGTAACTGCAACCAGTCCCACTGGTATTGGCAACGGAGACCTTAATGAGGGGCAGATTGTTGTATATCTTCCTTCACTTTCAGCATCACCTTCAATGATAAACTTGCCTTCCCCTACCACCCCTTGTTCAGTCATCCTTGCAAGGTGCGACTCTGTCCTTAAGGATAAAGGTTGTTGGAGGAACTTGGATTTTTGTTTTTCCTCAGATGATGTTGATAGTGAAGGAGAGATCATACCACCTCCTAAATGCCCCAGAGTTATTGATGATGATAGTGATTGCGAAGAGGTGGTTGGGAAGGGTGTCACACCTGGCTATAACTGGGGTGTGCAATCAGTTAAGAGCAAGCTTGCTATACATGATTTTGACCTAAGGTTTGATCCGACCCATGTATAGGTTCTCCACAAAGGGTGAAAGTTTAGATGGCCACCTGAAGTGCCTACTGCGGTTCTTTCAGTTCAGATCTGGATCAACTGGTGCAGCAGATGAAATATCATCTCACCTACGATCCAAGATCTCCTTGGCCAGAGAGGCTATCAAGAGATTCTGCAAAACTACCACCCTTTGTTCATCTCTAGAGAGACAGGAGAAGGAGGTAAACTCAATGATTGAGTTTCATGATAAGACTCCAGCAGATGCCATGTTTCTTGTGAAGGATGAGAAAATTCTTCATTCTGTGATTGAGGCCCAGAGGAAACTTGACATAGGGTGGATTGATTGCACATTATATTTGTTCTATGTTCGGTACCTCATGGCCATTATCATATCACGTATTTTCGTCGTGGCAGTTCACGTCGCTCTTTTTCTCACTAGACCATATAAGAGTAAGTGTTTTGAAATTTATGAATTGATTATGTATTATAGTTGAAAACAATAATTAAATCTATTCAAAAATGATAAAAAAATTGACTAACCCTATCAGACTCGAATTAGTTTCCCATCATTAGCAAAATTACTTTTGGTTTTTAACAGGTTATTTTAGATTTAATTTGCATTTATGTTTTGTTTTAAATTTATATTTATGTAATATATGTAATGTAATATATTTATGGACACAATCAGCCTCACAGGCGTCAGTTATCTCCTGACCGGCTGCCTGTCTCACCCCCTACTGGAGAGAGAGCGGCAAACAATTCTTTGAGTCCCTTTCCTGATGCCCTTTCTGGCCCAAACCCTGGGTAACCAAGGAGGCCAGATTGTGAGGGGGAGAGGGATTCTGGAGTTGGAGGCTACTCTCATGTTCCACCCCAACCAACAAAGCCATTGGTGAATCTGATGCAAGTCACTAGACTAGCCTCAGTAAACACCCTAACACTCGGGTCCCCAAAGCGACAAGGTGAGCTGACTGCCTTGGCAGATAAGCTTTCTCTTAGTGCAGTGGGTGTTCAAGAGCACCGAATGCAGACTGGACAGACTGGTGATGTTCTGATTAAGGACATGGGGGGCGGTTGGCGACTCGCCATCGCATTCAGCAGATGATAGTGGCAATGGTGGAATTGGTCTATTGATGAATCCAACTGCACATGCAGCATTGGACAAAATAGACCAAATCTCTAACCGCATCATCCGTTGCCACTTCTCATGTTCTGGAAGACTGGCTAAGAAGTTTCCTAAGGTGGTTCTGATTGTGTGCTACTCTCCAACTCGTGTTGCCCCTGTAGAGGAAGTGGAAAATTTCTACCAGAATCTACAAGCAGCTACTGATGAAGTGGATCAGCAAAATTTCTTAACATTCCAGGGAGACTTTAATGCAAGTCTGCATCAATCACCTACATCGCCCTGGGTCTATAGCAATAGTGTTAACCGAAATTCCGTCCATCTTCAGGATTTTATCTCTGGAAATGGATTGTTTTCGGCTGGAACCCAGTTCAAGAAGCAAACTGGAAAGCTATGGACTCATAGTGGACCCAGTGGTCACAAGTCCCAGATAGATCATATCCTGTTTCGTAGGAAATACAGGAGCTCTATACAAGACTGTAATGCATTTACACTACGACCCTTCTCCAGTGATCACCGCCTTATTGTGGCCAAGGTAAGACTTAGTCTGCGTGCTAGCAGAACAACAAAATCTGCCTTGCCGCGGCATGACTGGTCCTCTCTGTTGCAACAGCCAAGTTTGAGATCCAGCTTCACACTACAGCTGAGCAACAGGTATGAGGTTCTTGCCTCTGAGGTGGCTGATCACTGTGAGGGCTATACTGCCTTCACAGAGGCAGTTAAGTTAGCAGCTTCAGAAACAGTTCCCGTATACCCTCGAAACAGGAAACGGGCCGCCCCCTGGACTGACAACAAAATTCAGAAGTGCCGAAATAACCTCTACAAGGCACAGAAAGAGTCCCGACTCAAACAGACTACAGCGGCCAAGAATGCAGTTAAGGCTGCATCTACGTCCCGGAACAGGCAGTACTCTGTCAATTTACAGGAGCTAATAAACCAACAGGTTGATGCCATCAATGATGCTGACGACAGCAGGCAATCATCCCAGGCATGGAGATTGATCAAAAATTGTTATGTTATGAGTTATATATGTTATAGTTATGAGTTCACAACCCATAGAGAGAGACTTAAACGAATGTGTGAAGTACCGGTACATGGTTTAGATAGAAAGGTCAAAGTAGCAATAGGAACCAGTGGCCAAACCAAGGAGTTATCAGTGGTTGTGCAATCTATCAGTTTTTACTTTCCTTTTCTATTACCAATTTCCAGTTTTTACTTTCCTTTTTTATTAGGCATACCACCAGACTTTACTTGCCGTTTTTTCTTACTGTTTTTCTTCCCATTTCTTATTATTAGTTTTGACATTCTTATTTTATCACCAGTTTTAAAATGCCTTTTTTTACCTGGGTTTTACAATTCATTTTTTCTTTATTACCTATAAAATTTTTGACTTTCCTTTTTTATTACCATGATTTACTTGCCTTTTTCTTACTGGTTTTTATTATCTTTTTCTTCAATACCAGTATTTAATTGCCTTTTTTTTCGTATTGGTTTATCTTTCCGTTATTTTTTAATAATGCCTGGACTATCGCTAAGCAGCTTAAGTGCTGCTCCGATTCGCCTCAGATTATACAATATTATTTAATCTCTTGATAAATTGATTTAATTTTATATATATATGGACACAAAACGTAGCAAGGACGCCATTCTCACTAAAAAGGGACTGGCGTCCTTGCTACCTATGCAGAATATGAAACTGTCGGTTCAGCTACCATGAGTGGCACCCTTGCTACTTAGGTAGCAATGGTGACAAAGTGGCTACAATGCTACCATAATCTGACAAGCTAGTTGATAACCCCATTTAGCGTGATACAATAACGCAAAACAATTAAATTTCGATATGGTTATACAAGCTGGATAATAAAGCTAATTAGTAATCATATAATCGAGTAATTAAGTAACTAACTAACAGGTATACAAGCCCAAATGTTGCGTAGCTTTTTTTGACGGTTTGTATTCTGGCAATTTGAATTATTACATGAAAACAACTAAAACAAGCTACTTGCGTACGGAATTTTGTGCAAAATTTTCCAAAAATATTGTTTCTGATTAATTTAAAACAAGCTTGTCCCTTAAATTACTAGGAATATTACAAATAGCTGCAAAGTATTTATTCCGAATCTATGAGCTGTATTGTAAGAAGTAGTGCTTGAAAAAACTGACCTTTTAATTAACATTTTTATTTCATGTAGAGTAATCTAGAAATAAATTCAAGTGGAAGTTGTTTTAAAATCCAAGTGAAACGAGGATTTCATAGTGAAGAGTGCAATAATATCGTCGGTGCTGTGATATGGAAAATCAACTAAGGTGCAAAAATATAATTTCGAGATAATCACATTTTTGTGTTTAATTTTTGCAAAAATTGCAGCATGAAGATGATATTTCAGAAAATAATTCTTTTTTCATACACTAATTCTTTTTTCATTGCACTAGTTACACCATTTTACACTAGTTACACCATGTTACACTAGTTACACCATGTTACACTAGATACACCATTTTACACTAGTTACACCATTTTATACTAGTTACACCATTTTACACTGGTTACACCATTTTACACTAGTTACACCATGTTGCACTAGTTTCACCATGTTTCTCTAGTTACACCATTTTACACTAGTTACACCATGTTACACTAGTTACACCATGTTACACTAGTTACACCATTTTACACTAGTTACACCATTTTACACTGGTTACACAATTTTACACTAGTTTCACCATGTTGCACTAGTTTCACCATGTTTCTCTAGTTACACCATGTTTCTTTAGTTACACCATGTTTCTCTAGTTACACCATGTTTCTCTAGTTACACCATGTTTCTCTAGTTACACCATGTTTCTCAAGTTACATAATGTTTCTCTAGTTACACCATGTTTCTGTAGTTACACCATGTTTCTCTAGTTACACCATGTTTCTCTAGTTACACCATGTTTCTCTAGTTACACCATGTTTCTCTAGTTACACCATGTTTCTCTAGTTACACCATGTTTCTCTAGTTACACCATGTTTCTCTAGTTACACCATGTTTCTCTAGTTACACCATGTTTCTCTAGTTACACCATGTTTCTCTAGTTACACCATGTTTCTCTAGTTACACCATGTTTCTCTAGTTACACCATGTTTCTCTAGTTACACCATGTTTCTTTAGTTACACCTTGTTTTTCTAGTTACACCATGTTTCTCTAGTTACGCACCATGTTACAAACTAGCCACAAACCCAGGCATTCAGCCACCAACAAACAAACTAATAATAGCTACAGGAACACGAGCTAAATGCTACAATGGAATTGTAGCAGCCAGTATGATGTTTTATAATGAATTTCAATACAAACTGAAAGTTTAGCCAACCATTTATTCTCCGGACTACAGCCGGAATATAGGCCTACACTGGCAAACTATGTTAAGTCATCGCTTTGGCTTTTTTGCCATACCAAGTTTGGGCTTTCTTAGCAAAAAATACACTTGTACAGTAACATGACAGAAGCGATTGGCGTTTTTACCACAACTCCTACTCTTAATTTGCAATTCTCACTTTGGCTAAGACACATCTCTTTTCTGAAGCAGTGGATGTGAGTATCACTTTGGCGTTTATATCACACCTCCCTAAGGTACTCTAGTACAAATTTCAGTTAAAACCTCATTTTAGCTAAAATGGCACTTTGGCTGTTCGCCATATCACCGACGATATAAACACTAAACAGGTAGATTACACAGTGTGTAGTTTCATTGTCGAATTTTTAAATTAATTTACTTTTACTTCATTTAAGTAATAAAAATTTTAACTTTACTTAGCGCCGTTAGTGTTAACAATGAATTGTTGTTGTTATATAGCACTACTTGTACAGTAGCACAAGAGTAGCACTGGCCTAATATAATATATTTGTAAATTCAAGAGAGACGATACATTGCTAGGGAGCTTTACAATGAAACTGAACCTAAACCTGAATCTTCTTTACATGGCTTTACCATTTGGTTACCTCGCTAAGTAACTCATGTAGTTTCTGACTAATTATACCTAGTTGTTATATGTAGGCCTACTGTACTTTACCACTATCGATCTCTGGATCACTTGGAAAAGGACTAAGTAAAGTGCTACTTTATAATACAGGTATAATGAAAACAGTCAATTAATATCGGTTCTCATAAAAATATCTATGTATTAATTAATAATTACATTAATTTAGGATTAATTTGTGCCAAAGAGAGAGTGAAATCTCATGAAAATGGAATCGTATTTACTATTGCGGGTTGCGTGGCATATTCAAAATGATGTAGTATTTGGTTTGGTACTGCATTTTTTTTTCCAATTCAAGGTTCTGTTTTCAGCTACAATATCTAAGAGGAGCATCTGTAAATCTGCGAGAGCCCAGCAAGGATTGCCATAGAGCCGCAAAATTACTAGTTGTAATTTCCTCCACAGCTGCACGGAAAAGCTGCAATTTAAAGAGCTTTAAGGATGCTTTCATTTTGCGGATGCGGGGGTCATCTACCGAACATCTTTCTCATCCATGAGCACAGATAAAAAAAATAATTGCTGTAATATTGATGTTGAAACATTGAATTAGACAGATAGGCGGACATCCCACAAGGATTTTATGCTTACTAAACGTTATAGAAGAGTGACTTACATCATAGTCCCATATGCTAAATATAATTTGAAAATAAGGTAGCACTTTGTGACGGTTTGTATTGTAAACATATATATAAATTATACATATAGTGAGACACAAAATGTAACATAGGGGTCAGCTATTCATACAAGCCGTACTATTCTGACAAAAATTTACAGAAATTGGGCATCCTGAAAATTTAAAAACAAGCGCATCTCTTAGAAGACATATTAAGTTGTACGGATATTAAGTTTTGTTAATTTACTATGTATTTAAATGGTAAAATAATTAAAAAAATGTAATTTCTAAAATTATCGAAAAATGACTTACACTTTTATTTTAAAAGATAATTTAAGTGGATTTATATGTTTAATATATGGAAGAATCAATGCTAAAAATTATTTATCAATGCAGATAGCGGTTCTTGTTATTAAATTTTGCATATGTAGATTCAAAATACAAAGGTAGCTGTACCGTCATTATTTAACAAATATTAATTGATTTATTCGAAATCTAACAATTTATTATCACAACGTTTTTATAGAAATAGTATTATTTTTCCCCGTGGAAACATATTAACCATAAAAATGTAACAGAAGCTATTATTCTGAAACATTAATATTTTATAATTTTTCCAGAAGTAAATTTTCAGATTATGTATTTAATAGGTATTTCTTTCAGTTTCATGATAATTTCCTAAATTGTTGTTTATTAATTAAAAGCATAAAACGTTTTACATCTCTAACTGCTATTAGAAAATCACCGCTACTTTCTGTTCAATTATTCAAATTATTTATTTACTCAAACAGCCAATTTATTATTGAAGTATGAAAATCTGGGGATATGGCAATGGTGTATAGAAGGTAATTGCTTTCCTTGATATCGTAAAGTACGGAACGCCAGTAGTAGCTATCCAGTTATCCCATAATAAAAAAAGGTAAGACAAACTGAAAGAATTTTAATATCACTCCACATAGTTTCAGCTGGGTAATTCAGCATATAAATATGGGAGTTTTCAAGTCGTCTATCCCAACGTACTGTACATTTTGTAATTAATAACGCGTCTTGCAGTTTCGTATAGAATTCATTGGATCTGGGTACAAGGAAGGTGACCTCCCTAGATTCGCTACGGAGATTAGATACAGGGTAAATTGTTTCATAATGTTTTGCTTTAAATTCAGTCTGTATTGGCTGTGTAGAAAATAAATCTAATTCCTTAATAATTGACATTATTAAAAAATACTTTTTTCGCAGTGTTTCAGTTTGCTATTTATATTTCTCTTTTTACTACGTCGATGAGGTATGTTCATAGACATTGGCTGTCTAGCGGGTCGCTTTAAATCTCTATAAACTTTTTCTACAACCGACCTTGTTGATGGTTTCATTTTATTTAATGCTTTATTAATAACCGTATTAGCCTGCTGATGTAAGACTCGCTTACCTTTTGGTATTACGTGTTGTCTCATAAATTTTGTGGTAAATGGTAAAGCTTTCTGTTAAACTTTTTTAGCTAATGGCTTACCAAATTTTTTCAATGTAGATAAAGCGTCTGTAAATATACCTTCTCCGTGTTGATTTGCCCGCATACCTCTACGATAACGCTGAAAACGACGTTGTTTTAAGTTTGGACCAAATGCGCCAATTTGTTGACCGTAAGGGTCAATATATGAACCACCACGAAAAACAGGAACTTGCGTCGAGCCTCTGGTACTTTTTCCGCCTTTAAAAACAGGAAGATTAGAGTCTGATCCCCCATATTGAGGTTTACTGTATCTTTGAAATAAATCAGAATCCATTTTAATTTATACGTTTAAAGTGTAAGGTAATACAAGTTGTTCCGTATTCAAAATACAAATCTTTTCCTTCTTTGTCTGTTATTTCAATATGAATGTATGTTATCTTATATGATTTTTTTACAGGGATATAATGAATTGTATCCTTGACAAATTCTTTATTTATTACGCTGCCATATTTCACATCATCAGGTATCGCAACACGACGAAGTAAAGCTAAACCAAAGTCGTTAATATATTGATTTTCAATTATATTAGTAGTCACGTACATGTTCGATTTAGGTTCTGGAATAGAGTTGGATGGTTGAGGGCATAAAAATACCATCTGGTAAGCCTTTTCTCCATTTCCGATAACCTTTATTAAATAACCCTTTATATTATTTTTCGTCTTCAAAATAATTTTAAAATTTGGATTTAAATTCGCGCCAAGATTATTTTCAGTAATTCCAAAATAATAGGCTAATTGTTGGCCTATAAATAACTCTCGCACAGTTTTCCCTAAAATAAATTGCAATCTATTTTGCTGAGTATTTTCAACTATTTGTAATTTATCTTTCAATGTCCCCGTGTTAAAATAATCTATAATGTCGTTGATACTGTAGAATAAACCAGATGGAAGTGTATCCTCAAAAATTTTTTTCCCTTTTTTTAATAAAATAACATTCTCTACATTGTTATACATGGACGGCAACGTTGCTAAGTAAAATATACTTTTTATACCTACCACCCAGTTTTCGTTTGGATTTATAGGTAAGGCACCGTGGAAATTTATCTGATAATTACTAGCGCTATTGCGGGGAAAATCAATTGGACATGAGTTACTCGGCAGCCTTACGTAGAACTCATCCATCGCCGCCACCCCGTATTAACTTAAGTGTTATAACAGTACGGCCTCCACTGAAGTTAATTAATTGACCTTGGCCGTCACGTAAAGTAATTAAGATTGTTTTTAGTTTTTTATTCAACAATGGGAAATAGCAAATGCTCTCGTATTCGTGATTAATATATTTTCGATTTAATTGCGTTAAAGGGCAGGTTCTTAAGAGCGGTGCTAAAGCGTCGCCAACAAATGAGCTCTTAATAATATCTGTGTATATAAAGATAGTGTCTTTATTACGTGTTATATTTGTGGGAGCTGGAAAATCTAAAATGCCAATTTCCGAAATTTTTGGTCCGCTATAATTTAAAATTAATATCGGCTGTTCTATATTGCTTAATTCATCTACTGTAGTGGTACTGTATATATCCCAATTCGGAATATCCGGATGATTCCAATCCAATAACGGTTTTAAGCCTAGAATTTGTATTAAATCACCTCGTAGACTTAATTGTATTTTTTTCAACTTTTTAGGAAATTTAAATTTAATTCTAGAATTATTTGTATTAAAAATGAATTCGAAATCTCTATATTTCGCTTCAGAATTAAACAGTTTATTTATATCATCAATAATCACTTGAATAGAGTTATGCATACCAGGAAATAAACTATATAATTTGGCATCTTTTGCATCTACCCCGATTGACAGTGAGATTTGAGTTTGCAGCGTAATATTACTGTATGTTGCTTGGTATTGAAGTTCGGCGAGTCCAATTTTGGCATTTGGACCAATATATAATTCTTCGGCTAAATCAACAGTAAACTCACTAGGATTATTATTGGGATAAGTGTTCAATGAGCTATCTGACAGTAGAGTGATATATGTATCTGTGGCCATTATTAAAGCTCGCTCTCTCTACTTGACTCCTTTGTACATACAGTATAATGTTAAATTATAGACATCTGTGACCACGTTCATTGCCAGCATCTTCTACAGTATATGTGTGGGATCAATATTTTACTGGCTTTATTTAAAGCGGATGAACTATAGATATAGTAATATCATTCGAGTTAACCCATTAAGTCCTAAGGTCTACATTTGTAGACCCATGCAATATGGTGCTCTCAATTAAAAGCTGTACCAATTTATTTAGTATTTTCACTATAAATCAGACTTAGAGGCATGGGAGTACTATTTAAAGTAAATTTTAGCCCTCATGTTCGCAATACTAACATCTGACAAAAGCTCAATTTTAGTGAATTTATGCAAAAAGAGTACGAGTCAATTCAACTCTAATTTTAGGACGAAAGTTGCCTCATGTGACTTGGAGATGCAAATATTATCATCCCTGATAATTTCTGAACATATAAATGAATTATGAAGCTCCCAACAACATGTAATTAGAATTCGTGATGTCCTGAATGAGCAAGTCTACAAATGTAGACCTTAGGACTTAAGGGGTACAATATATCACTGAAATTACTGTAGTACAGTATATACTGTAATTTCAGAAGACATTTCATACAGGAATATGGATACAGGATACAGGGGCTCATAATTTCACCTGACATAGAGTAGGTACTGTACAGTCGGGCACTTTGTCAATATTGACATGTTGTCAATATTGACATGTTCCATGTCAAAATTGACATGATGTCAATATTGACATGTTTTGATCATAAATTTTTTAAATATTGTGATTTGAAAAGTAGAAAATGTTTTTTTGTAAAGAGAATATCTATTTTAATTAAAATATTGTTGAATCCAACCAATGTATATTGTTGTTTGTAATAATTTTAATGATACAGTATGTTTTATTGCATGTCAATATTGACATCTAATGTCAATATTGACATGAACGCTGGGTTCTTATGTTCATTTCAACCCCACCAAATCTATTTAGAGGCCTTCAAGCAGTCAAGTAGCATCACAAATACTGAAACAAGCTGTCAAAACGCTTTGGTTAGAGACATTCTTGCTGCATTTTAAATACTGAAAAGAGCTTTTGAAATTATTCAGGCCTTCGCGCAGCATGTTAAATACCTGAAAAGAGCCACTAAAACTGTTCAGAGTCCTTTGTGCAGCATGATAAATGCTGAAAAGTGCTGTTGAAATTGTTCAGAGGGTATCATGTATCATGAGAAAAACTGAAAAGAACTGATAAAACTGCCCAGGGGCCTTCGCACAGTTTGAAAAATACATAAAAGATCTCTCAAAGCTGCTCAGAGACCTTTGTGCAGCATGATAAACGCTGAAAAAAGATTTTGAAATGAAACTATTCAGAGCTTTGTGCAGCATGATAAATGCTGAAAAGAGCTGTTGAAACTGTTCAGCGGTCTTCGAGTAGCTTGAGAAAGACTGAAAATAAGTTTTGAAACTTTCAGGCCTTCGCACAGAAGGTGAAATACTGAAAAGAGTTGATAAAACTGTTCAGATGGCTTTGTGCAACATGAGAAAAGCTGAAAATTGCTGTTGAAAGTTATAAAACTGTTCAAAGTCCTTCATGCAGCATAAATGCTAAAAAATAACATTTGAAGTTGTTCAGAGGGATTTGTGCAATATGAGAATGCTGAAAATAGCTGTTGAAACTGTTCAGATGCCTTCGTGCAGCATGATAAATGCTGAAAAGGGCTGTTGAAACTGCTAAAAGGCCTTCATGCAGCATGATGCATGTGTCTGCACCACTGTCTGCACCAGTGTGTGCACCACTGTCCGCACCAGTGTCTGTACCAGTGTCTGCACCACTGTCTGCACCAGGTGTCTGCACCACTGTCTGCACCAGTGTCCGCACCACTGTCTGCACCACTGTCTGCACCAGTGTCTGCACCACTGTCTGCACCACTGTCTGCACGCGTGTCTGCACCACTGTCTGCACCAGTGTCTGCACCAGGTGTCTGCATCACTGTCTGCATCACTGTCTGCACCACTGTCTGCACCACTGTCTGCACCAGGTGTCTGCACCACTGTCTGCACCACTGTCTGCACCAGTGTCCGCACCACTGTCTGCACCAGTGTCTGCACCACTGTCTGCACCAGTGTCTGTACCAGTGTCTGCACCAGTGTCTGCACCACTGTCTGCACCAAAGTCTGCACCAGTGTCTGCACCACTGTCTGCACCATTGTCTGCACCAGTGTCTGCACCAGTGTCTGCACCACTGTCTGCACCACTGTCTGCACCACTGTCTGCACCAGGTGTCTGCACCACTGACTGCACCAGTGTCCGCACCACTGTCTGCACATATTTTTGCACAAAATAAGTGTATTTTTGTACCCTTGAAGTCCTAACGTCTACATTTGTAGACCCTATGTAAAATCTATCTTCCCATATATGTACGTTAACCAAAGTTTGGAATTTTCTTAATAGGTCCACTTTATGCTCACAATAAAAATTTCAAGAAATTTCATTGAAGCATTCATGGTCCGGGACTTGCTGGGTTAATATTATTGATTAATTACGGTCATATGCGACCAAAATGAATTAATATACAGTATAAACCTAAGCTTATTGAATATGTTGTACCCAGGACTGTTTCTTGGATCCGATGAATCGGACTAAATATTCTTTCTTCCCGTTGCGTACACGTTCTTTAAGTTTGCCAATATTTTTTTGGTCAATTGCTAGATAAATATTACTATTCGGGTGAACCTTTTGAAGTTCGTGAGAATAAAATGAGCCCTTTATTATAGCTCCGGTGCTGTCCTTAATATCGAACATTACCGCTGGTACTCTATCCAACCTGACCCGATGAATAATAAATAATTCACGTGTCCATTGTTCTCGATAGCCTTTAGCGAAAGCAGTACGAGCAATAGATAATTGTACTGTATCTCCAACTTTAAATTTTATTTTCTTGTGATTTATCTGTCTATATTTCCCATATAATCTATTCATTAATTCAGTTTCATTAAATTTATTAACTTCAATAGGTGTCATTTGTATTGTTCTATGATACGACCTATTATAAGCTGAGATAAGCTTAGGTAAAATTTTTATCCAAATATTATTTCCTCTTTGTGTGAAAATTTTGAACATCTTTGTTTTTAAGGTTCTGTTAAATCTCTCGACAATAGCCGCCTTATTCACAGAATACATTACGTAATACTGTATACCTAACGTATCTAAATATTTCCTTACAGATTTATTTACTCTAGGTATATCTTGTGGTTTTAAATCAGTAGCTAACGGTTTACTCGATACTAAATATAATTTTCTAAATGTTACTCCCGTTTTAACCATTATTACCTACCGTCCACGGTTAATTTTTTTCGCAATAGCAGCCCCAGCGGCAGCGGCCCCGGCACTCGCGGCTAGTTTCGCACCAATGGCGAGTAAGGGTATTAGAAACGGTAGTATGCCTCCAGATTGATTGCTTAACTTTTTTCTGTAACTTGATATATTTTTTGTCTTACGGTTGAGTGATTTCAATACCTTCTTATAGCGGCGAATATTTCTAAATGAATGAGGGGTCAATTGTACATTACCTTTTAGAACATTTAATGCAGTATTTACAATGAGCCGTATTAATTCGTTACTGGCGGTATGGTTAATAAAATAAGTTCTTTGTTGAGGGGTAGCGCTGCGTAGAAATTCCAGTTCATTACGATATTTCTGCACAAGTCTATTCATTGTTGCAACATTATTGAAAATTGTCACAAAATATTAATTATTTATCATTATTATTATTTTCGCTACGTTTATAGTCAATGTAATTTTTAATGTAACAATTATGATTACGAAATATATCCGATCTAAATCTTAAATGTTCGGGTGTTTCCTGTCGTAAATCAATTAAGAAATGTGAAAATGGCTCAATTGTTGCATCTTGATAGGAATCAACTAAAAATTTGGTCTGTCCTGGTAACATTTGCTTCGCGAAATTTAAAACCGATAGACTGTCTCTCGGATTTTTCATTAATACTAAAGTATGGCTATTAATTGATCTTGTGCGGTTATGCTTCCCACCGTAAAACATGTTTTGCGTTATAAAACAAATAAATATATTGGAATGATGAGCTACCTTAGTAAACAATACTGTTAAAGCTGTACTGGACACAGTTTCTGTTAACAAATCATCTATAATTAATAAATCTCGACTATTCACTAAACTATCTATATTTTCAGGCAAGCCTTTGTAAAGGTGAGTAATACCGGGAATAGTTGGGGGATTGCTCCCGTAACAATACAATACTCGCAAAGGGGCTTCGTTGAAGCAGCCATTCTTGTGTTTAATTAAATTCCCCACAAAGGTTGACTTTCCGGAGCCAGATGGTCCTGAAATTATCATACTTGTACCCATTTGAAAGTTTAAATTATATGGGCCTGAATTAAAGTCAGCCATTTATTATTATTATTAAGATATATCAACAATATAATATAATATCAATATCAATAAACCAACACCATTACTATGTATATAACAATAATTGATGGAACTACAATAATATTAGAGTACTGTATATTTAATTAACATATGACACAACTACAGTATGTGACGCTCGCTGCAGCAAAAGGTGCTATTTCCAATTATAGTATAGACTGATGTAATTTCAAGCATGGTGAGCATCTTTATACGCGAAATAATGATAGGTAACATCGGCGGATTGGAAATCACTTCCCGAAAATTTCGCGCTTATGATTTTTTTATGTTCGCCGCTAAAAAAATAAGGAATATAGTAGCAACAGCGTCGTACTACGTTTCTATAAAAAATATTCTCCAATATTGTAAATAAATCTCCGGGATCATTACTTTTCGCAGAAATATAAGTTATATTGCGAAGCTCTTTCCAATAAAAGGGTTGGTATCTTGCCAACTTTATATTAAACTTAGATATAGGTGCGCGACAAATAGGACAAATTTTAGAACAATAATTATTCATTTCGGAATATTGTACAATACATTGTACGCAAGTTGCATGTTTATTTTCACATTTATAATAATCTCGATGTTTTTGCAATAACTTAGAATAGCAAACTGGACATTTTTCATTTAAAATATCCATTTTCCAAATTTTAAAGTAAATTGAAAATAATTACCACAATACACAACAACAACAACAAACAAAACTGTTATACTGTATATACAAATACTACTACAATTTTCGATTATTTAAAAACAACAAAATTTTATATATAATCATAAAATATTTATAATATAGAGGGAAAAGTCAAGAATCAATGATATTATCAACATATTCAACATTATCCGCTGATTCTTCAGGTTCGACAAAGGATTCTTTTGAAATCATTACAATAAAGAAAGACATAATTTCGTAGGGGCTATGTCGATTTAGCCGTATTTCAAACTTTTCACCAGCTTCGTTGTATTGTGTAATAACAATAAATCCCTCTATCATGGATAATAGTAAAATGTTGCTTAATTTTCCTCCCTCATGCCCAGCTTTCAGGTTGTAATCTAAAAGATGAATACTATTATCTGAAGCATCAATATCGATTGAGCTTAAAACTTTCCTGGCTTTTTCAGAAAATTCAATTTTATATTTATCATCTCCCTGACGGTAAATTGTATGATCAATAACAATATAGGCTTGACCATCTTCTGCGAAAAATGAATGCCTTACCATTGGCATAACCATATTGGAATCAGAAGACATTATTTAATTTATTTTATTGTAAATCAAACAAACAAAGTAAAAACTTTTAAACTAAAACCATTACAAATGATTAATTGCGATTAAAGCAAGAGATTATATATATATTTTCAAAAATAATACAGGTCTTAAACTGAGAAATAGCCTAAATTCGGTTTATTGATTGGTTGATTAGCTGGTGGGTAACTACTGTATAAACAAAAAAATTATTGCGTAATAATAATCACTAATGCTCGTATACGCGTAGCTGGAACCTGACGGAATCTCATGTATCATACTGCTTGGTTTGTTGATTTGGCGACAGCAGTCGTGGAGTTGGCAATCAATATAATATATGCATGATGCGTGTAGTTGGTGGCCACGTTGTCAGCATATACAGTATACAGTGGTTGGTTGGTTGCGTGAATAGGAAATAACTATGGAAATGTTCGTATACGTGTAGCCGGAAACGTGGCGGAATTTCAACACGTATCCTACTGTTGGACTGGTAGGTTGCTTGGTTGAATGGATTGGCGACAGCAGTCGTGGAGTTGGCAATCAATATAATATAATATATGCATGATGTGTGTAGTTGGTGGCCACGTTGTCAGCATATACAGTATACAGTGGTTGGTTGCGCGGTAGTGGTGGTAACGTGGTGAAAAGGCGAATAACCGTAGGGTTAGGCAAACATCGCCGTTGATTGGTTGGTTGGTGGGTGGGTAACAGCTGTGGATTGAGTAGCGATGATGGGATGGGGGCTAGCCATGCATCGTGAGGTTAGGCTATGTGAAGATGAATATGCAATGGTTGGTGAAAAATAGCGATTTGAAAAATAGTAGACGTTACCTGATGCTAAGTGTAGACACTCGAACACCTGTAAAATAAAGGTTGGTGATTGGATGCAGTACTAGCGTCGGGGGACTAATAACGCCTCTAGCGGAATAAGCGGGAACTTGAGAATTTACCATGGTTACGGATGAAATGCTGTCATCTGATTGGTTGAAATAATAACGACCACTGGTAAAGGTTGAAATGGTGGCTTCTGATTGGCTGCAGTACCAGAAATGGATGGTAATGATGGACTACGGGTGACCTTGGTGCCGTGTCATAGCATTCTATACTACTTGCATCTCGTCTTTGTAAGTTATTTTATTTTATTGTAATGTTAATAATGTAGTTAACAAAGTACTACGACACAAATAATACAAACAAAAACGACATATACAAATAAATTGAAACATGCTCAACATACAGGTATGTATCGCACCCTAACCCTGACCTAACTGTCATACACTAAATGATACCAGTAGTATACTGCACAAAAGCTAAGCCTATATTCTGTAGAAAAATATATGACATTTTGTCGCCATAAAGGGGTAGAACTCGGGAATAAATAATTAATTGTATCAAGAATATGGTTGCGTTTCGGTGTCTGAGACCCAGTACGCGGTATTCTCGACACCTCATCAGCTGGACAAAGGATTATCCAAAGCATATCTATATTGCACCAATGACCTAAACAATCGCACCATGAACTCCTCAAAAAGACATCAGACCACAGAAAATTGGAACCCTAAGTAAAGCAGTGATACCAATGGAAAAACTGGTAGGTTGCTGGGGCAAACACACACAGTATAAAAAAAATATATTAGATTTTACAATTTGTATTTATTATTATTTATTTAAACTTTATAACTTAAAAGTTGAAATTTAAAAAACAGTTTTAAATTTCAACTCGGTTGAAATTGGAAATAAATGTCAACCCATTGATATACATCTCTTTACCTTCAAAAAACAGGTTGATGAAAAGATAAGAAGGACTTAAGTTCTCCAAGTGGATCAAGGCATGGTTCTGGTTCAGGTGGAACCTCCATAATATCATCTTCAAGATTGAGAACTTCTGATTTAAGGGGGGGGTACACCCCCCCTCAGGTCAAAATTTTCATTTTTTGTTTTTTTATTTCATCTAGAGTAGAATTTAATGCGGATTTCAAATCTGGAAACGGCTTAGCGAGATCTCTTTTACTTCTCGAGTAATGGCTGGTTTTCCGTCTGTATGTCTGTCTGTCTGTCCATCGAAATATTAAAAAGGGCATAAAATAAGCAATCTGAAATGTTTACTGTTAGGATTTTTCTTAATGTCGATGTCTGTTTTAATATTTGGAATTATCTAATCACTAAGTCTGTATCTCAGTCTGTCTCTCAGTTTGTCTGTCTGTTTGTATGTATGTCTGTCTGTCAACATGTCCGTCAAATTTTAATTAATATATATTTAATAGATATTTGTGAGTTTTGTATTACATATTGAACAGTTGTCTAATGGACTAGTTGTCTACTGGTAATAACAAATGTGAACCATCATATAACATAGCTAGTAATAATTATTCTGGGAAACAAATATAAACTTATTTTTTTAAATTCCGCAGGCTCTGAGAATAATTCACGTGCTGCGCGAAGTCTTCATGTGCAGTATGAACTTTTCATGTGCCGCGTGAAGGCTTCTCATTCTGATCAAAAAGCTTTCCGAGGTGCTCGATTAATTAACGTGCTTTATGAAGAATTTAAGTGCTACGTGAAACCTTCACCTGCTGCGCAAATGTCTCACGTGCTGCGCGAAGGTTTCACGTGCTGCGCAAAGCTTAATGTTCTGTGTAAAGGCTTATTATAAAATTATGTGGAAATTTTTATATAATTTTGAACGATCTTAAGGTTATCTCATTATTCCATGACTATTTATTACTAAATGACGAAATAGTATGCGATCAAATCAATACGCCAAAATGTAATTTGTTCACGTGCTGCGCGAAGTGTTTGTTGGCAAGCACTCTAAAATTATTTTAACAGGTTGTTAAAAGTGGGTAGGGTTTTTTTTGAACCAAATTTCATGAAATCCATTGAGAAATCACAAAATATGGATAGGGGATAACCAATGGGAAAAGAAAAGGAGATACCAGTACTGAAAATAGCGGGAACATTTGAAATATATTGTTCTTAAACTTTAAATGCGTTTATCTCGGAATTGTATTTTTCACATTCAAAATACTACTACTCAGCCATTTCTTAACCAATTTTCGAAATTTTTTTTTTGTTTGATTTCTTTTCGGGTTTTGATCAAAAGTTATCGGTTAGAATTTTGAATTGTGCCATATTAATTTCTTGAAATTAGTTAATATCTATTAAGTAATAATTAATATTAGTTAATAATATTTAAAAAATATTTAAGACCTAAATAAAAAATGTAACCGATAAGTTTTGTGGAGCCGAGGATGCTGATTCAGAAAAACCAAGTTTCGAAAATTTTCGCCCAAAATTGTGAGACTAGTAGTGTTTTTAGTGAAATTAACAATTTCGCTGGTGGCCGCTAGAGGGCGACGCAAATTTGAAAATTTTTTTTTTGAACCCAATCTTTGGCCATATGTTAATCCCCCGAAAGGTATAAAATATACAAAATTACACACAAGCAGAAATTATAGCCATTTGCAAAAAAGGTCCATAGGGGGGTGTACCCCCCCCTTAAACTTTACCTGGATCACTATCCTTGAAAGTATGGTATATTCAATCAATATGCAATAATGATACCATACTTTTACCAAAATAATTGAGCTGCAAGATAGGAGATAAATAAGCTTTAAAATAGAAAAATACAAAGTCAGAAATATAATATCAAGTTATTCAGAGTCGCAACTTAAATCTCGCTATCTTGCTCGTTATGTTATAAAACTTCTGTGATTTATTTGATTAAAGGAAATTGATAGAAAAAATAACCGAAGAAAACCTGGAGGAAACCTATATAGGCGCTCCTCCCGTAAGAACAGGAACTTGCACGCGGTATGTATTAAACACCGCAGTTAGGACACTAAGATACCATCAAACCAATAATGATTCTCAGTATTCAAGAGGTTACTTTACACATAAGGTACATTTCCTATTTATTTATTACTCACTTCTAGGTGCGCTTTATCAAAGAATAATGAGGTAAACTCATTACTGCAGAAATAATGAGGGCGGATACATCGTGACTCATTATCGAATACTTCCTCAAGCACAACATTGGCCTAAGTACTCAAACGGGGTCCACTATTCGAAAACAGGGACACGGCCTACCGTAGTAGGTGCCCCTGCACACTGCCCCTCTGCATCCTTGGACGATGTTGATCTGTAAATACAAAATATATTGTGTGAAAATATATTATAATATCTTCATAAAATACCTTTTAGGGTTAGCCACAAAATGACCACTATAATAAATATATCAGATTGAAAAAATGAAAAACTATAGATTGCGTTCAATGTAGATTGCTTTTTCTCAAGAATATTTTGCAGGTACAGCTTTCGTATTTAGTATTCTATATTACAAATTCAGAACATTGTTATATACATTTACAACATACTATTATTTTTAATTTTAGTAACTGTGTGTTGAGTTATGACATTAAAGAATAAACATGATAATAAACTCACCCGTTGTAACTGCAATGATTCTAGTCGCATATAAAAGCCTTTTGAGTTCCTTCAATGAGCTTTATGAGGGATGGAAGACTCGATACTAGGGGTATCGTCGGCGGGTCGTTCATCGGCTTATTCCTTAGCCTTATTCCGTAAACCCAGCTTATTACCCTCACGTTGCCTTTTATTAATGCCACTGATCTTAGATGTATTATCACATTACCTTTCGAACTTATCCGCAAAACTTTATAAGTATTATTAACACTTACTGACTTCGCTAATTCTATATTAACCGTATCATTATTTAATGCTTTCTCATCATTGTATGTTTTAGTTTCTGTCGTATTTTGAGTTTTATTCGTTTGAGATTGGTTATTAAAATCCTGTGGATTGTTGGAATCAGCATTGATTGTCTGGGTTTCATCGCCCTTAATAATTTTCAATCCCATTTCTAGTATATTTAGTGTAATAATGCTATCTATATCCAACAGCAAATTTGTACTACAATTCAAAGTACGGACTACGTGCACAAGACCTGTCCACGAATTATTTCCACAATGAATATTTAATTTCGTTCTACCTAGACTATCTACTTTATCACCTCCTAATGTTGTTAATGTTTCTCCAGGATACATGTAAAGTGTGTTTCTAATATTTTTATTAAGGGGGGGGGTACACCCCCCTATGGACCTTTTTTGCAAATGGCTATAATTTCTGCTTGTGTGTAATTTTGTATATTTTATACCTTTCGGGGGATTAACATATGGCCAAAGATTGGGTTCAAAAAAAAAATTTTCAAATTTGCGTCGCCCTCTAGCGGCCACCAGCGAAATTGTTAATTTCACTAAAAACACTACTAGTCTCACAATTTTGGGCGAAAATTTTCGAAACTTGGTTTTTCTGAATCAGCATCCTCGGCTCCACAAAACTTATCGGTTACATTTTTTATTTAGGTCTTAAATATTTTTTAAATATTATTAACTAATATTAATTATTACTTAATAGATATTAACTAATTTCAAGAAATTAATATGGCACAATTCAAAATTCTAACCGATAACTTTTGATCAAAACCCGAAAAGAAATCAAACAAAAAAAAAATTTCGAAAATTGGTTAAGAAATGGCTGAGTAGTAGTATTTTGAATGTGAAAAATACAATTCCGAGATAAACGCATTTAAAGTTTAAGAACAATATATTTCAAATGTTCCCGCTATTTTCAGTACTGGTATCTCCTTTTCTTTTCCCATTGGTTATCCCCTATCCATATTTTGTGATTTCTCAATGGATTTCATGAAATTTGGTTCAAAAAAACCCCTACCCACTTTTAACAACCTGTTAAAATAATTTTAGAGTGCTTGCCAAAAAACACTTCGCGCAGCACGTGAACAAATTACATTTTGGCGTATTGATTTGATCGCATACTATTTCGTCATTTAGTAATAAATAGTCATGGAATAATGAGATAACCTTAAGAAACATTCAAAATTATATAAAAATTTCCACATAATTTTATAATAAGCCTTTACACAGAACATTAAGCTTTGCGCAGCACGTGAAACCTTCGCGCAGCACGTGAGACATTTGCGCAGCAGGTGAAGGTTTCACGTAGCACTTAAATTCTTCATAAAGCACGTTAATTAATCGAGCACCTCGGAAAGCTTTTTGATCAGAATGAGAAGCCTTCACGCGGCACATGAAAAGTTCATGCTGCACATGAAGACTTCGCGCAGCACGTGAATTATTCTCAGAGCCTGCGGAATTAAAAAAAAATAAGTTTATGGTTGTTTCCCAGAATAATTATTACTAGCTATTGTTATATGATGGTTCACATTTGTTATTACTAGTAGACAACTAGTCCATTAGACAACTGTTCAATATGTAATACAAAACTCACAAATATCTATTAAATATATATTAATTAAAATTTGACGGACATGTTGACAGACAGACAGACATACAAACAGACAGACAAACTGAGAGACAGACTGAGATACAGACATAGTGATTAGATAATTCCAAATATTAAAACAGACATCGACATTAAGAAAAATCCTAACAGTAAACATTTCAGATTGCTTATTTTATGCCCTTTTTAATATTTCGATGGACAGACAGACAGACATACAGACGGAAAACCAGCCATTACTCGAGAAGTAAAAGAGATCTCGCTAAGCCGTTTCCAGATTTGAAATCCGCATTAAATTCTACTCTAGATGAAATAAAAAAACAAAAAATGAAAATTTTGACCTGAGGGGGGGTGTACCCCCCCCTTAAGGAACTCTTCGGTGATAATAGTAACTTGTGACCCTCTATCTACATTAATTTGCTTCAACTGGGTTACTTTCAACAAGTACTTCCATAATTAACTCCTGAGTCGAATTTACTTGAAGTAAACTTGACCGAACTGAATTGTTTTGGAAGGATTTGCTGTGGTTTTCCCATTTATTATCGTGTTTGTTATCCATGTTACCTCGTTCTTGTGACTATTCTCTTCTTCTATTACTTCTATCAGCCGAGTCAAATATTACCTTTTGTCTTATGAGCTGGGGACATAAATTCCTTAAATGTGACAGCTACCATATTCATAACAGTTGGGTTAATTTCACCAGATAGTTCGTTAAACTTACTTGTGATAGTTCGTTAAACTTACTTGTAAGTTCACTTACCTGTTTAGATAATTTATTAACGCTTTCCTCTAACTGAGAGATACTTTCCAAATTATATTCAGTTTTATGATTTGATGGTGATCTGTAATGATTTTTTTCTCTAGACTTCTGAATGATACGTTCAATATCATCTTCCGTAAGCGGTGCTTTTAACATAGGGTTATCTACACGTACACTAGCTTCTATCATTTTAGCCTCTGAAATGACGTTTTCTAAAGGGACTCATGCGCTACATGTTCTAAAACCTTGCAGCGAATCGTTATATGGAGACCATACAAAAATTGGTCTAGTATCCTGCTTTGTGTCTCTGCACGAAGCCTCTGCCTGTTCTGTGTCTGGGGAAGATAATGCATGGCGTGCAACTCTTTTTAATTTATCAGCAAAATCTTCAACTGTTTCTGTTGCAGTTTGGTGTAATTTTATGAATTCGTCAAAATATGAAAAACGAATTACACTGCTGACAAACCCATCTAACAATTCATTACACAACTGTGAATAGTTGAGACATATTGAGACACTTGCCGCATATTTCCTCAAACGGGGCCTCAAATAATGCAGTGCAATTTACATCACTTGCATTCTTTAATTTCATTAGATAAACAAAATCAGTATTTATACAATCATAGACAACACTATCATCTTTGAAATACGGATACTTGTTGAGATCAAACAAATTGCGATAAATAGCGACTAGCCGGTAAAGGACAGTTGCCTCATGATCAGCTTTATTATACCCATGGTGGCGAAGATTTCTGAGTTGATCTTCTACAGATTGATACAACTCGTCGACATTCCATGTGTCAAGGACACCCAGTTTGCTAGAACTACCAGCAACAACGTCAACAGTTTCTTTCGGGTTTGAAATAGAAATAGCTAACAAGCGGTTTTTATTTCCAGTTAAGTATTTCCAGTACAGCTTTCCTGAGGCAACAAATGTGTTATATTTTTTACCATCTGATACCTTCTCAACTGATTTATAATAATAGTATGTTGCTGGTTTTTCTAATTGAAATACAGAAGCTATTTGAGAAGCTGCCTCTTTAAACAGTTCCTTAGAAACCAAACCGGTGTCTGTACCTTTCATGAGATATGATACCACCAAGGAAACTAAATTCTTCCGCTGCTTCTCAGTCAACCCTGCTGTCTTGGACTTCAACAATAATTTCCCCTCTGGGCTTTCAGAAAGGACGTGGTCCAAAATATTCAAATTTGAATGGCAAGGCTTATTTATAGATGAAGTAGTAGTTGATGATGATGGTAGATGGGTGTATCAAATAACACAGGTTCAACAGGTATATTCAACAAAGGTGTATTACCGGCATTTGGTTGGTTTGCAGGAGTATTAATATCAGGCTGAGGTGTAATAGGTTGACCTTCATGAGATGAGACATCTTCCCGATGATGCTTAGTGGGAGGACAACCACAGTATGTACACACCTGCGTTATACCAATATTCTCTGGTAGTAAGTACTCAGAGCATTCATCTGCTCCACATTCTTTACAATAACTTCTCATGATACCCTTAGAGTCCTTCATATTCGAACTTCAAAAATGTCAATATTAAAATATAAAGAAAGCATATTTTGATATGATAGTTCGAAATGTTCTAAGTTAGAAATGTAGGCCTACTTAAAGTTTCTCTATTGTGGAGGTCCTTGTCTCTTTGGGATAATAACCTGGCGGCTGGCGCGGCTGGTTAACTCGGGTGGCAGCAGGAGGAGGTGGTGGGGGAATGTTGAAGAGTAAATACTGGGTTGGTTATACACTGGGTTTGCAAGCCGGGACCACTGATGATGGATGTAATACTTTTATTGGAACAGGGATAGTATCTCCGTCCTGGTTGGTAGTTCCCGGCTTGTACTGTACCATACTACTATATTCCATCCACCTTTGTCGTTGATAAAATCCGTAATCTCGTTTATTGATGCCCGGATTTGGCGAAAGTTTGGGAATGCAATGCAATGTTGTTCATGATCTAAAACGAGTTGCCTGACTAATACTTTTGGTTTTTACATGATAAGGCGGTTGAATAAGGCGGTGATCACTGGAGAAGGGTCGAAGTGTAAATGCATTACAGTCTTGTATAGAGCTCCTGTATTTCCTACGAAACAGAATATGGTCTATCTGGGACTTGTGACCACTGGGTCCACTATGAATCCATAGCTTTCAAGTTCGCTTCTTGAACTGGATTCCAGCCGAAAACAATCCATTTCCAGAGATAAAATCCTGAAGATGGACAGAATTTCGGTTAACACTATTGCTATAGACCCAGGGCAATGTAGGTGATTGATGCAGACTTGCATTAAAGTCTCCCAGGAATGTTAAGAATGCATGCTGATCCACTCCATCAGTTGCTGCTTGTAGATTGTGGTAGAAATTTTCCACCTCCTCTACAGGGGCAACACTAGTTGGAGAGTAGCACACAATCAGAACCTCCTTAAGAAACTTCTTAGCCAGTCTTCCAGAACATGAGAAGTGGCAACGGATGATGCAGTTAGAGATTTGGTCTATTTTGTCCAATGCTGCATGTGCAGTTGGATTCATCAATAGACCAATTCCACCATTGCCACTATCATCTGCTGACAGCGAGGGCGAGTCGCCAACCGCCCCCCATGTCCTTAATCAGAACCTCATCAGTCTGTCCAGTCTGCATTCGGTGCTCTTGAACACCCACTGCGCTAAGAGAAAGCTTATCTGCCAAGGCAGTCAGCTCACCTTGTCGCATTGGGGACCCGAGTGTTAGGGTGTTTACTGAGGCTAGTCTAGTGACTTGCCTCAGATTCAGCAATGGCTTTGTTGGTCGGGGTGGAACATGAGAGTAGCCTCCAACTCCAGAATCCCTCTCACCATCACAATCTGGCCTCCCTGGTGACCCAGGATTTGGGCCAGAAAGGTCATAAGGAAAGGGACTCAAAGAATTGTTGGCTGCTCTCTCTCCAATAGGGGGTGAGACAGGCAGCCGGTCAGGAGTTAACTGACGCCTGTGAGGCCGATTGTGTCCGGTAATTCCACTGGCCTCTAGTGGCCGGACCTCCGCATTGCTAATGTAATCCATAGTGGGGGTTGGGGGGTGCTTTTTTGCCGAGTCAGCTCTCGGGGCAAATACCACACCCTGGTTTGCCATTCCACAGGGTGGGTGTCGCAATGGAGTCAGATATGAGGCCCATCACCCATATCTACTCTGGCGTACATGACCCACCGTTGGCTGTTGCAGCTCATCTGCTGGGTCATGCCCTGTACCCTTGCTGCCAGGTGCAGGTCGCAGTGAAGTGCCCTCAGAGTGGACATGAGAACACTCTACTCCTAACCAGCCATTGGTAGATCACCATCTGCCTGGTCAGGCCATATACCCCTGCAGCCAAGTATATGGGTCCTTAATCCAGGACCAAGGGCGTCCTTATCCCAGAATGAAGGGGGTCCTAGTTACAGGACCAGATTTGCCCTAGTAAGAGGGTCTATGCAGCTACAGGTGGCACCTCCTTTATGCTGCATGGAGGTGGCAAGTTTTCTTGATCAATGACCTAGAATACCTGACCTGACCTGACCTGACGTAGTCAGTAGGCAGGAGGTGGTGGGGGTGAGAAACCCCAATGAGGGCCTGGTAGGCCACGTAGTCAGTAGGCAGGAGGTGGCAGGGGTGAGAGACCCCAATGAGGGCCTGGTAGGGCTACGTAGTTAGTACACTGAAAAAACATAACCCCTGTTTTACCTTAAAAAACCGCCAAATTTCCTGAAAAAACCGCCGGTGGTTTTTGTTGCATTTTAACCAGGGTTTTTTCGGGGAACCGGCGGTTTTTTCATATAAATAACCAGGGTTATAAATTAAGGGTTGTCAAAAAAGAAACCGCGGTTTATTCACCGTAACCGACGGCCGTTTTCTAAAAATAACCATGGTTTCTTAAAACACAAACGCCGATTCTCCAATTATAACCGTGGTTTATTCACAATATTACCAGTGGTTTTCCGAAAGTAACCGTGGTTTCTTAAAACACAAACGCCTATTCTCCAATTATAACCGTGGTTTATTCACAATATTACCAGTGGTTTTCCGAAAATAACCATGGTTTATTAAAACACAAACGCCGATTCTCCAATTATTACCGTGGTTTATTCACAATATTACCAGTGGTTTTCCGAAAGTAACCGTGGTTTATTCACAATATTACCAGTGGTTTTCCGAAAATAACCGTGGTTTATTAAAACACAAACGCCGATTTTCCAAAAATAACCGTGATTTATTCACAATATTACCAGTGGTTCTCTGAAAATAACCATGGTTTATTAACCCCCCCACCCCCAAATCAGATAATAATAGTTTATATAATTCAGCATATTATTAATTCTTATTCAACCGTCTCCATTCTCAATATTCAACTAATTAATAATATCATTAATTATATTATCAGGTAAACATAACAGGTATAAACATTTACATAGGCGATACCCTATGACTCCTGTGGCCCAACCCTCTCCAATTCCAGTTCCAGTACTCCTTGCTCAAACTTCTTCCCCTTATTCTTCCGCTCTTTGTCGGGGTTATTGTCTGCTTCATACGCTATTATGAGGCCACTGCTGACCCAACCATAATTATGGGTTCCGAAAAAATATACCCAGTGGGGACGATGAATGCTTCTCGGTTTACCATAGGGTTCGCACACTTTGCTGGGTCAAAATATATCCTTCTTGGATAGTTTGGCCCACACATATTCTCCTAATTTTTTCGCTTCGATTAAACTACCGGTATCAATTCCAGATGATTCACCCTCATCACCGGACATCTCCTCACTTTCGTCACTTTCCAGAACTTCGACAGCTTCGTCTATAACAAAGGCATGGTGTCGGGCGCGTTTATTTGTGTTTTTATTTGTCGTTATATTTCGTTTCTTAGTAGTGGCACCCTCCTCGCCCAAACTGACCGCTTTCTCAAGAAGGTTTGTTTCCATATTATCCGTTTCACGTACTTTCTTTGCCTCACGTTTCTTATAATTCTGCAGACACTCAGCAAATTTCGTCTGAAACACTTGAGATTTACTTTTTCGGTTTGAATGTTGAAACTCGAATTCAGGGTACACGGAACAGACGGACTGCGCAATTATTGTTAGGTTGCTAATTCCACGCTCCCTAAAATCCTTCTCCAATGCCCGAATGCAGCGATTAAAGACGGCACCCCCTAGAGCTACTACCTTTTTATCGACGCCAATAGAAAGTACCAGCACCGGAACATAATTAACTGTGTCAAGTTCCTTTGGACGATAATAGTCACTGCCCCCTATCTCAACTTTGATTAGACTTTCACGATTATTTCCAATAATGTTCTGCTTTCCGGATGTGCTCGGGGTGTTAGAAACACCACCGACCCCAACATTGTCGTCTCCATCTTGTGTAATGGCGCCAACAACATCTTTGCGGAATCGTGGGCATTGCACCCAATCGTCTCCAATAACAATCTCACAGCACATTTTAATTAATGGTGGAGCAGGAGTGCCACATCCGGAGCAGAAGAGAAATCCATCAGGAAGGGATTTACCGCACTGGCAGGATCTCATGATATAATATAATTAGTCTTATATCGCTAATATATACCGTAGTTAGGCTATATACCTATAATAATTACTTAAATATTATACCAAGCCTAGGACCAACAGTTTTTGATAATAAGACGAGGAGCTATATTACTTGAAATAGCTACTCGGGCAAATACTTGGTTTAATTATATTTATATAAATTCAGATTACGGCCCCATGAATAAAGTGTAAGATTAAGTTAAACACAATAAGAATTTTACAACTCTAACTTATAGTTCACCACAATTAATTCTTTATAACTCTTTGGCCGCAGTTCTATTGGGAGATTTTCAAATGAAGATAACCAAACTCCCAATGTTGGCACGAATTCATTCGATATTATATATGAGCAAATGTGGCTGCAATAGCCTTCGGTTAATAAAGGTTGAACCATGATAAGTAAATCTTTCCCTCCTTTGTAGATGTATTGTTCAGTAATCAGCCCAAAAAATGGAAGGGAATCTTTCAAGCCAAGAAATATCATACTTTTGTTAGACACATAATTTTAGTTATAGTACTTAGTTTTCCCGAAGGCCTGCAAGTCAGTATTGTGTCCAAATCTGCTACATGTAGGGGATTTTTTATAGCCACGAACAATTTCATATAAAAAACCAGATGAGTTTATAGACAAATAATAGCACACATTTTCTTGATGCCTGGCTGCCAAATATTTTGGAATGTTTTTATATGATTGTTGGCTTTTCAGCCACGTTTTAGTACACCATGCTGGGCTTCAAATCTCATGGCCCAACTGAAAAAGATATAGGTATACACTGAAAAAGATAAACCTTGGTTTTAACTAAAAAAACCGCCGGTTTTCTAAAATAACCCCGGGTATTTTTACACCAAAACTACCGGGGGTTATTTTAAGAAACCGGCGGTTAAAGTAACAGATAGAACCGTTGTTTCATTAATTATGATCCTACACTGAAAAAACGAAACGGGGGTTATTCCTTAAAAAAACGCTGGTTCTCAAAAATAACCGTGGTTCAATTCGGGGTAAATTTAAACTACGGTTATTTTGAGAAACCAGCGTTTATTTTGTCCATAATTAAACCGTGGGTTATGCATGATCATGAAACCTTGGGTTGTTTGGTATATAAACCCTCGCTTTATTTATATAAAAAAAACTACGTTTTTTTCAGGGTAATTGGATGTGAAACCCGGGTTGTCACTTAAATTAACCGTAGGTTTATTTGCATAAAAACCTATGTTCTTTGGATGTGAAACCCGGGTTGTCACTTAAATAAACCGTAGGTTTATTTGCATAAAAACCTATGTTCTTTGGATGTGAAACCCGGGTTGTCACTTAAATAAACAGCAGGTCAATTTCCATGAAAACCTCAGATTTTTTAAATTTAATGGTGGCGAATGTGGACAATATTGTTTAACAAAACATTATTAGGCCTATGATATATTCCTATATTCAACTTATTGGTATTAATCCAGTCTTAATCCACATGAATATAAATGTACATAAACTAACTTACAACAGAGTTATATTTCACGGTACCGGTAATAGTAGGAACAATCCAGTCTTAATCCACATGAATATAAATGTACATAAACTAACTTACAACAGAGTTATATTTCACGGTACCGGTAATAGTAGGAACAATCCAGTCTTAATCCACATGAATATAAATGTACATAAACTAACTTACAACAGAGTTATATTTCACGGTACCGGTAATAGTAGGAACAATCCAGTCTTAATCCACATGAATATAAATGTACATAAACTAACTTACAACAGAGTTATATTTCACGGTACCGGTAATAGTAGGAACAATCCAGTCTTAATCCACATGAATATAAATGTACATAAACTAACTTACAACAGAGTTATATTTCACGGTACCGGTAATAGTAGGAACAATCCAGTCTTAATCCACATGAATATAAATGTACATAAACTAACTTACAACAGAGTTATATTTCACGGTACCGGTAATAGTAGGAACAATCCAGTCTTAATCCACATGAATATAAATGTACATAAACTAACTTACAACAGAGTTATATATCACGGTACCGGTAATAGTAGGAACAATCCAGTCTTAATCCACATGAATATAAATGTACATAAACTAACTTACAACAGAGTTATATTTCACGGTACCGGTAATAGTAGGAACAATCCAGTCTTAATCCACATGAATATAAATGTACATAAACTAACTTACAACAGAGTTATATTTCACGGTACCGGTAATAGTAGGAACAATCCAGTCTTAATCCACATGAATATAAATGTACATAAACTAACTTACAACAGAGTTATATTTCACGGTACCGGTAATAGTAGGAACAATCCAGTCTTAATCAAAAATATACATAAACTAAAGTAAACAAATATTAAATGGTGACGAAATCTACAGAGCAGTTTAGAAAGAGAAAGTTGACGGTTACCATTAAGAAAGTTGTTGCTATTACAATATATCGTAGCTAAGTGCCTTAAGTCGATTTTTGTCGAATTTTACTTTTTTTTATACAATTCCACACTTTAAGACATGCTCTACCAGCTGGTGGAGTTTTGAACAGTTTAATTGATTATTACGTGGTAAAGTGAAGCCCTATATCCCAGCGTACAATATTTAACTGCAGAAAGGCCCTTTGTAAAGTGTTAACCAATGGGAAGTGAAGATTATGACGTAATAAAGATAAATCCAAGAATCACATTGGACAATACAGCAATATTTTAATGCAGAAAAGCCCTATATCTCTATATTTTATATAGGCCTCCTGAACAGTGAAGCAATTTTTGACATAGGGCCTTATGACACTTAGGCTACGATATTTATTCACCCCACTTTTAATATTGTTCAACGTTCACTCATCATTATCTTCCATGAATAAATTGTATAATTCGTTAATTTGCTCAGTTCCGCGCAAGAACGCGTTAGTACTGCTTGGTTTCGGCTCTGATAACAGATCGCGGTTTTCCACATAAGGAACAATATACTCCGGAGTGTTCTTAACCCAGGAGTAGTTATTACTACCATAAAAATAGACCCATTTAAATGTATCCGATGGATCTTTTGGCTTCGGCATCTTACAGCCATCCGGAGCATCATCCAGTCTCCCTGGCCAGAAATCTTTAGATTTCATTTGGCGCGCAAACACCAACGACTTCACTCCCTGAACCTCCATTTGTATTTCCGGCTCCTCTTCAACATCGTCTTCAGAACTATCGAACAACAACATTTCACTAACATCATCTTCACTTGATGACGATATTACTATTGCTTTCTTTCTTTTTCGTTGTGGTTGATTACGTAGCGGTTTGGTGTTTATGGTTTTCCTTCCCATTTGCACTTGAACAACAGCAGCATTTTCAAGCAATGATATACTGTTAGTTCCAGCGACATTAACTTCCGCAGATTTGTCCCCAGCGACCTGTTCCGCAGATTTGTCCCCAGCGACCTGTTCCGCAGATTTGTCCCCAGCGACCTGTTCCGCAGATTTGACCCCAGCGACCTGTTCCACAGATTTGTCCCCAGCGACCTGTTCCGCAGATTTGTCCCCAGCAACCTGTCCCACCCCCCCAGACTGGCCTTCCACAATTATTTTTGGATTCTTGTCCTTCGCCTTCATTCTGTTGCGGTAATTGTGGCGGGAGTTCACGTAGTCATGCTGAAGAGCCAAATACATCGATGATTTATTGGATTTATGCTTCCGCTTAAACTCGGGATATGTTTCACAAATAGAAGCTGCGATTGAACTCAAATTCGTAACATTTCTACGTTCAAAATCATTGACAAAGGTCAATAGACACTTCTGATAAATGCTTGTATGAGGTATAATTTTGGTATTCATGTCAATTTTAATAACTGGCACAGTAATAATACCAGCAACGGGGGAATCTGGCGATATATAACACTCCTTCCCATTTATCATTGCAATCTTCAAATTCGTTCTGAATTTTTCAATCGAAGTAGCAGACTCGATTTGAAATCGATTTGAACTGGGAGGTTCTACAGGCCCAGCTGCAACGTTTAAAGCCTTTAAACACCTTGGACATTGTATCCACTTTGGATTAACCACTTTACCGCAACATAGCTCCTCCACACTTGTACGGTCTTTACTTGCCCCACATACAGGACATGCAATAAAGTCCTCTTCAATCTCCTCTGTGCAACCATTGACACCGCATATAGGCATCGTTTCAATTTAATGGATTTCAGTTAGTGTTGGAAAACACAATGAAAAATTTGTAATTATAAACAAAATACAATATACCATACCATATACACAACACAATGCACACAAACACACACTTATAAACACACAACACACAATTATAAACACACAACACAAAATTATAAACACAGAACACAAAATTATAATATAAACACACCACACACTCTTGCCCTCTCCCACACTCGACTTACAACACAAATTTAAGAAAAGCTCCGAAATCGATAACGGACTACATATGAGGTTTGATAGCGGAGTATACGAAGTTCACCAGGTTCACTCAGAGATGAATACCATACAGAAACTGACTTTTTAATATTCGGCTCTATTAAAGTATAACAGCCAATATGAGGCAGATAGCTACTAGTAATGAGCTCATTGCAAATGATAAGACAATCCCTGCCAGATTCAAACAAATAAATATCACTCACAATCATAAATTTCGGAAGTTCAGTCTCGTTATCAAACGAAACTGGCACTGGGATAACGCTGCGGTTTGCAATTAAACTATTACCATAATGTGTTATTTTTGAATAGCGTTCGAATCTACAATCTCCGGCAAAGGATAACTTTGGTACATGATGTACACCAATAATTCGTTCATATAAAAAGCCCGTTCTGTTGACAGTGAGTGAATGAGCAACACCTTCTTGATGGCGCTTGGTTAAATATAATGGTATATTTTTGAAATTTTTTTGAATAACCACCCACTTTTTTAGAACGTTATGGTGACCTTCAAATCGCATTGCCCAGTGACATCTTGGTGGTCCAAAATTCTTAATATCTCTAACAATGTGCATCATGTAATGCAGCTTTGGGAAAGTCAGTCCATAGGTTAAGAAAAAAAGTGTGCAATGAGTTTCGATTAAATATTCTAAATATACAAGTTCATTTGTACTTATTGAATATTGTAAACATAGCTCAACAATCTCGTATAGTTTAATGAAGCAATTCCAATGGTTGTTCAGATCACTAAAAAATTCGCCTAACAAAACAGGGAGAATTCTCATCAAAATTAGCATTTGTATAGCAGTTTGTCTCAGGGAATATGTCTCAGCCGATTGCAACTTTGACAGTTCTATTCGACAAGGAATGTCTTTTTTTTCGTTTTCAGAAAAATTGTTTGAAAATATCCGTCTGTTCAGATCGTCAATTCCTAGAAATTTCCGTTCGCAAACAGCATAGCGTAAAAGCAACTTAATTTCAGCACTTACAACACCTTCCAACATATCATGATGAAAGTCATGAATGACACAACTTGTAATATTAAAGTATGGGATATCCGATAATATACTTGGGAAATTTATACCGTATTTTATGGAATTTTCTTTTTGCTCAGCAATTGGTAACTTGGGATCTGTGACTGCCATAAGTTGCTCAGTATAATCGGCTTCTGTTCTGATATTTAGAGAATCAGCCTCAAAATGATCTTCAATTTCGCCTTTTTTTACCATACAGCTTCTACAAAAGCAAACTGCTGAAGCGCTTTCTTTGAAGCCGCTTATTAGAGCAGCAGCAGGATTATCTCCTATTAAACACATTGCTGCACAAACAACAACGATTTCCTTTGGACGGCTTTCTTTTTAAAGGTTTTTGGACATTCGATGGTGAGTAGTTAAGTGATCGCCGTACCCCACATGATCTATCTTTATCGATCTCAGCCACGACTTTTCCTAGAGAAGCACTCACCTCCTACATTTGGACATAATAATTTTAATATTTTCATATAAACTTAGTTATAACGAACGCAGTCTTACATTTAGTAAATTAGGCATAAAAATAGTATTATTATTGTACCTCAGTCTAACGTTAATATAACAGTACCCCACACTACTCACATCAATACGACTATTGTTTCCAATGATAAATGTGTTTAGCTTTTGGAACCCAGAATCCGGTCCTTCTACAGCATCTATTTTTCCATTATCATTGAAGAGGCACAACATACCGCATCCAGTCCGGTTGGAATAATTATTTGCCTATAACATGAATATATTAATCAAATAGTTGTCGTACCAAAAGAGGCCTCATTACTGAACTTCTGAAACTAGTTAATTAATTATGCTGATGCGGTGCAGTAGAAGGTACTGTACAACCAGGTGTGTAATGAGTAAAAAGACTCTTTTATTACAAAAAAGTAATAAAAAAGGGGCTACATAAACCCAACCCAACTACCACAAGAAAAATTGCACCAAACCATACAGTAACTACAGGTTCCGGTAAGTATTGCACGAAATAGGCTATCCCATAAATTAAGAAAAATATAGGACATTTTGTCCGCCGAAAAAGGTAAGTCTAAGTAATAAATTTTATAAAAATAAAAGGGTTTCGGAGATTTAAACACTGAACCCTGGGATTCGTGGTTCTCCTCATCAGCAGTGTGCCACGAACCCCACCTCTACCCTAACAAAACTGCACCACTAAATTAAGATAATGACCAATAAATTAGAAATCCTACCGTACCACCGAACAGAGTTGAAACCACCCACCCCCAATGTATGTTACCATCAGCCCCAAATGCATAAACATGATTTCCCAACTGAATGCAACCAACCCCAATTAGCACCTACCGGTATGTACAGATATATGATCAGATTTTTAAACAAAATTGCGCAGATGTCAGGAAATTGCTAGGTAGTATCTGAGGGAATAGACCCCATGTCCTATTTTATTGTTTTAACCCTTTAATACCCGAATTAAGTATTTATGATGGAAAAAATATTTTCATGCATAATTGTCATTATTGTCATCTTGCAGCCCATTTGGGATAATAAAAAAAAAAATTAATAAATTCACCCACGGGTTTTACGTATAGAGGGTCGTTGTTCCTGAACAACATTGGGTATTTGTGGTATAAATCACACCCTAGATTATTGGTATAAATAACACCCTAGATTATCTCATATGTGTCAATGATTTTTTAGTTATATGATATCAAGACTTGATCGAATCGTGTCCACCTAGTCGATGCAAGTACCAGTCTGTCTCAGTCTCATGTTCATTTCTTGTCAGTTCGTCTGTCTGTCAAAAAAGTATTATTAGAAAATACAGTATATTGACTGTGATTTATTTATTTGAATAAAACATTTATCAAAAATAGTTTTCATTTCCGATGGTGAAACAGATAAAAACAGTTTTTGTTTTTTACAATGCACAATAGAACTCCACACTTTGTACATTGCCAATGCGAATAACCGTTAACACAATAGCGACATCGACCTTGATTCGTCATAAATTTAGGGAAGTGGTCTGTCAGATCATACCGAACATCGTTAACTGGGATTGGAACAGTAGATTTGGATTTCTTGGGTGGAATGGTAATGGGTTCATTGGTAGAGATAGATGGGCGGCCTCGCTTCGAAGTACATGTTGCCTTTCCAGACTTCATTAAACTATGGGCTATAATAGTTTGGAAACGAATTAGTGCTAACTGCTTCTTCTTGACAATAGAGAGTTGATTACAGTGACGGCGATAGAGCAACCATCCATTGGTCACCGAAATTCCAATCAAATAATGTACGATTGGCATATACCACTTTCTACGTTTCAGCTGTATACGGTATAAAGAAAGTAACATATCGCACAAATCCACCCCTCCCATACACAAATTGTATTCCTCTACCATGCGAGGTCTATCAATACTAATATATTTCTTATCTGTCGCTGACCATCTATTGGCTGGTGTACCCAAGTCATGTCCAATGTAACTAGATACCAGCTGAACGACACCATTATCTAACCACTTCACAAGCGTCACCTTTCTATTCACTTCTACTCTCCAATCTAGAGCACCTCTTCCTTGCTTCCTCATTTCCTTCTCAGTTAAAAGAAGTTTGTTCGCACCCCGTAACCGATTACTACGAATGGTACCAATTGACCAGATACCCCTATCGATAAGATATTTAACTAAATCGATGGACGTAAACAAATTATCGAAATATACCTTATGCCCCAGTCCACGTTGTAACGTCTTAGTTAATCTGACCACTACATTCCCACCACTACCCAATCCAACAATTTCATCCTGGTCCGTGCATTTCCCACAGTATATTTCGAAATCGTATATCAACCCACTGACTCCACAGCGAGCCCAAACCTTAAAACCCCACTTGATCGGTTTCTTGGGCATGTATTGGCGCATGCCCACTTTTGCCCGCGTTTTCGATGGGATCATCTGTTCGTCCACAGAATGTCTCTCTTCAGCAGAAACACTTCTGCACATCTCTCGCACAGAATCAAGCATTGGTCTAACTTTATATAATTTATCTGAATGAGGATCACCAGCTGGTGGTTCCATTGTGATATCATTGCAGTGAAAATATCTCTTAATAGTTTCAAACCGTAGTCGACTCATAGTATCCGCTATTGCAGAGACGCGAGTTTCATAAGCCCAATACATTCGATATTGAGGATATTTAATTACACCCATTAGAATTAAAATTCCGAGAAATTGATCAATTTCATTCTCAGAAACATTTATACACTTTGACGTTTTCGTTTGGACTGTCGAATATAAATTGGTCTGCTCTGCTAAATGCTTAACGAGTGACTCACGAAAGAAATATCTAAAGTATTCCAGTGGCTCATTTGGTTCAGGAGGTGGATTAGGAAACGCATCCCCAATAAACTCACTGTCTACAGGTTCACTATCCTGCTTTCGCCACCTGTAACTACTATCCTGTATCTCTTCATTCGATTTGGAAGCTATATCATCAAGAGCTGCGGCGAGATCGACTATATCATCTGCAGAAATCTCATCCGTAATATCACCACCACCATCAACATTAATATCAAACTGTGTTACATCTTCCAATTCATCGTCATCTTCACTCTCAGACCCACTTTTGTTCCCCCCAGGTAACTCCACGCCGACTATCTCATCTTCTTCCACCATACCACGGGTTTCGTCAAACCGAACACGACTTCGTTTATAAAATCTACCAGAAGGAATTGATAGTGAATTCTCTGCACTATCACTATCAGCAATATCTAATCGATTTACTGTTCTCAGGTCTGATAACATTAGCGAGAGGTTAGGGTTAAATCGACTCATACTGTATCTCTTCAGTATAAAAATTAGAAAGTCAAAATAAAGTGAAACAACATGAGTAAGAGGCAGACAGACAGACAAATAGACTTTTGAGAAGATAAATTTTAATTTATAATAATATATTTGACCTGAGATACAACTCTACAGTGTCCAATTACTAAGGCTGCTTTTTACATGGTGTTACAGGTAATGTCCCAAATTTACTTCCATGAATGACCAATGTTGTTCTGTAACAACATGTAGAAAACAATGCACCACACCCCCCTAAACATACATTCTGCTATGGGGTAACGATTAGTAGGTAGTTAACACGCTATAGGCTATCTGCATATTTTTCGTAGCTCTTATTATGTTGAAAACAACATACGTTATGGCCTAGAAAGAAGCGCTCTAACGTATAGTGGTACCTGATTCGCTATTTCATCTTTAAAGTCGATCTATGGCTATCGGCTTCGTATTGACTCTGTCAGATCAGGTTTAATTACAAACTACAATCATTATGCTATTTATAGCACCCAATCACAAAACAGGAAATTGAATTTTGTTCATGAGGGAACCAATTATATTTATGTTGTTTACAAACAACAGTGGGCATTAAAGGGTTAATATGAATATTACAATCCCTCTAAAGTCGTAGTTGTCAACATCATATAATAAAAAAGGGGGACATTTAAAATAATAAAAGGGGCATAATGAGTAAAACAAGAGGACATAAATAATATTTTTATCTATACTGTACAAGTATGTGTGATGTACGGTACATACATACCCTCGCTTTTTCATTCTTCTTGAATTCCGTCTTAAATTCCCATAGGGGCTGCTTCCTTGTTATTGGGCTATCTGGGATGGGCCCTTTATGATGATGGGATGTTTGTCCTAAACGATAAATAATGTTAGATGGAATAGGAAATTGAAACTGTATTGCAGACTTGGCTATCGCTTGTTAAGTGTTAACTAATTTTTAATCAAACCTGATATGCGAGCCTTTTTTTAAGGATAGAAGTAAAAGATAAGTAATTTATATAAACTTAGTCACAATATTTATTTACTACATTAACTTTACTTTTATTCGCTAGGGTAGTACCGAATGTGTGAGTAGTAGTTATGTAATCATATTAGGCCTATATGTAATCATATGTGCGTTCGGCACTGTAGGGCCTGTTATGAAATAAAATCTATAAATTAAAGTACTTTATGTTACGTTTGTTATTTTAGTTCCCCCTTAACCCAGCCTGAGCGGTTGGGTCACGTATTCATTAACAGCGGATGGGTCAGAAAATGACCAAGCTATAAATTTTACTATATTCAATTAGAATTAATATGAAAAGTTGGTTAAGGAGCCGCCAACGAGGCCTTGAGGTCTAGTTCTGCACAATACGAAACATTATATTATCATTATTGCACAAATAAATGATAAAATTATTATAATTATAGTTATTATTACATTATAGTTTATTAAATATATTATATTATAATATATTATATTATATTACTATATTATATTATTATTATATAATATAAATAATATATAATATAATAATACATAATAAAAAATAAATTATAAATAATATATAATATATTATTTATTATTATTATATTATATTATTATAATATATTTAGCAATACACAATGTAAAATATTTATTAATTAAGAGATTAAAATTGTATATACAATTAAATATATAGCTGCACCAACCCAACATCCCACCACCAATCAGAACAATACAATTAAGACAAACCAAGGTTAAACATACAATTAAAAATGGTGCACCGTGAATTAATACCGGTCTGCGAGGTCATTCCCCCGCAGACCCGCACCATCCCCAAAGCCCACCGCCCTCCAGGGACGCCGGCCACCACGCAAACAGAGGGAGTTGGAGCGGAGGAGCGCGAACTGAAGCCGCCTCCGAACTCCCCCGAGAACGCAGGCTAGGCCACGATCCCGCATCCCCTGCCGCCGAGCCACAAGGGTCTCAGCGAGGTGGCTGATGAAGGTATCAGTCTCCTTGCACCACACCCCATCGGTGGTTCCGACAAGGGGGGTGAAGGAGAACCTTCTATCCTCGCACACCGCGCTATAGTGCACCTTCTTGGCTCGGACTCTCTGCTCGAGGACAGAGTCCAAGGACCGCTGAGCGTATGAGGGGGCGTCGGCGTTTACGATCGCAATATCGAAAGACGCCACCCTCTGCTCGGTCCAGACTCCCCTCGCCAGGAGATCAGCCCTAACTCCTCCCACCTCGCGGCCCCTTCTGTCCAGGTAGCCGGTGCACAGCGTGACTTCACGCTGCACACACGACCCACCAAAGGCAGAGGCGATAAGGTCCCCGAATACCTCCCGGACCTCATCGTGCCGCTTTATAATCAGGCCACCCGACTTGCAGTTCAGGGCGAGTCCGAGTCCGAGTCTGAGTGATTATAATATATTTTCATTATTATATAATAATAATATAATATACATATATATTATTACATATTCATACTGTAATTACTGCTGCGGACCACAAGACTCGCAGGTGATTGATTTAACTCTTGTTTTCTTGGAGTGGTTCTTGCAAGAGTATTTAGAGCAACTGGAGCAAACTAGTGCAGTTTTCAGTCCGCACTTTTGTTGCTCACATCGACGCCGGCGTCCACATTCAACTGCGGAAGGATTCCCCTGTACAATGTTTATAATTGCAGCTTTTACCTTTCTTACTGAGATTGAATCATTAATCAGTTCACGAGATACATTCAATAGGAACATACGTCGAGTTTTAGCTTTCCCACGAATTGAAGGGAACTTCAAGTTATATATAACGTATGCTGCCAAGGCAGCAACGTCTATAATGGTGTAGAGTAACTTCGTAGGCCAGCGCCTAGTGGCGCGGCGGACAGAACTCAATGACACCATCTTATCCATGGTGTCGACCCCACACTTTGATGCGTTATAATCGAGTACTATGGCTGGTCTCTTAATACCGGTGGTTTCAACCTCGTTGTCGTGGTGCATACTCGATATAAGTGTGAAAGTTTTGCCCTTTTTAGGAACATGGGAAACTATTGTTGTCTTGTTTATATGTCCAAATAAACTTGACTCAACCACAAGCCCTTTAGCAGTAACGAACTCAGATGGGAGCTCAGTAATATATTGAGTATTAATCAGGAAAAATATCAGCTGAATTATTAATACTTATCCATCTATTTCTCGCGATTTTCATACTGTTACTTAAACTATTCTTCATACCCCCCCCCCCCCCCCCACATTCACAATTCACACTATATACTTAACACCCCCCCCCCCCCCCCCCCTTTACCTTCACCCCCTCCATCCTCTTGTGTAATATATAGTATGCCGAACTCTCACCTTAGAATAAGGGTTAAATCGGTGGCATGGTATTCACATTCCTCCTCCTCCTTGTCTCGTCTCGTCTCGTATCTTCTCTTGGATTTGTCATCCGCTCTCTTTCTCATCTTATTTACTATTCTCATCTTCTCTTCTATTATTATTCTCTTCATTTATTTATTCTCTATCTCTATTATTCCTTCCTCTACGATGACTAAAATTTTAAAGATGTAAACTCTAGTTGAATTATTGGTGAAAAAATTTTAGTTTTACTATAATTTGTAAAAATCTGGGCTTTATTTAGCCCAGGGAACAAATTATTATTTCCCCAATCCCCTCACAGAAGAATTGGGAATTGAAAATTGTAGTTTGGTGACAAATTATACAACACAAGAGTTGCTATCAGGTACATACCGAGTTATAATTATGTGTGTCGACAGAGTAAGAGTAAGGTTGCTGGACTTGTCAAAGTTGAAAGAGGATTCAAATTCTAAAATTAAATATAAAAATAATGTTAGATTTAGATTCGGGAACAAAGTAATTTGGGGAAACTACGGTTTATTTTACTATGCAGTACTTCCAACACTGAATATACAGTAAAGATTAATTATTGATTATGTACATTACATTACCGATTATGATTCGGGGGCACCCCGTTTATTTACTTACACCCTTTCACCCTAATACATGTCGTATTGGCTCAACTGCATGTGGAATATATTATTAATAAATAAATATAATATATTTTCATGTTTCTTCTATCAGAATCTATCAGATCTAAATTTGTAACATGTCATAAATGGCATATACTACAAAATGATTGATGAAAATAATGAAAATGACAAATAAATATACTAGTACTAATATACTAACTATTGTATTTTTAGGATAAATGTTATGAGAATCCGTGAGAGTTCAAATTCGAAAACCACTTATGGAGGATCCTTGCAGTTACAGTGCCGTTAAAAACTGCGTTGAACAAACATTAAACTCGGCCCTACAAACTGAAGTTAGGAAATGGACCGAGGTCATATTTGATGGCAATCCCATGTGACTGTCTTTAAGATCACTGAAAGGACAGCCCGGGTGGTGTGATAAACTATTATTGCGACCCGGATGGGGTCATTACGAACACAATATGTTAAAATCATATAATTCGATTCGGCTATGAGGAGAAATATTTTGCTTTCCAAATGAAATCCCACAACTCTGCTTATTGTAATGACTTTAACTCATCAAATCTCACTGAATTTTTGTCTCAAGCATGTCAGAGTTATCGGTTCATATTCTTTTTTATTTTTGAAACCTGCTTCAGTATAAAATTATTTCGAATTGGGGTAAGAAAGAATATGGCAGCCATGGTGAAATTTTCATCAATTTTTTTTACTATGAGACATCCAACCTATCAGATGATCTCATCATATTATCTCACCCAACATCTTCGCTTGACAGACAATATTCTGGAACACATCAGACAAACCGAGGCAATGTCACGCACATTGTCTCCTGGGAGGAACCAGGGGGGAGATTACATAATGGAGGAATTTCATCACTTAATTAAAGCCATTGAAGGTACGACATGACCAACTGACATAAATTCGTGGAATATAGTATATGGGTCGGTTGCGAAACAAGTTTATGTGACCTCTGATATATTGTTAATTTGACCTATTTATATTCTACCGTGGCTGATTGTGGCCACTTAATTTCAGTTTTTTCATATTTGTCACCCGGGTGACAATTATTTATCACCCGGGTGACAATTATTTATCACCCGGGTGACAATTATTTATCACCCGGGTGACAATTATTTGTCCCCCGGGTGACAATTATTTATCACCCGTGTGACAATTATTTATCACCCGGGTGACAATTATTTATCACCCGGGTGACAATTATTTATCACCCGGGTGACAATTATTTATCACCCGGGTGACAATTATTTATCACCCGGGTGACAATTATTTATCACCCGGGTGACAATTATTTATCACCCGGGTGACAATTATTTATCACCCGAGTGACAAATACTGGTGTTTTTCAGCAATCAATCTTTATCCCTACAGTATCATTATTTTCTTGCAGTGTCTGATCTGTCTGTCTGTATATTCAAGTGGTACAGTATTTCTTATTCATCATGAGTCTAATTGATAACGTTATTGAACGGTATTTCTGGTTGGGATTTAACTACAGTGAAATAGCACATCTTGTATATTGTCAACAAGGCATAAATATTTCTTCACGAACGATTCGACGTAGGTTGAATTCGTCAGGTCATACACGGATTTTAGATCCATTCGATTTTGATGCTATTGTTAGTGCTCTTGAAGTAGAATCCTTCAATCGGAAAACAGCGGGCTATAGACAATTGCAACGCATTCTGATGGATGACTACCATCTGTTTGCACCGCGAAAGGTAGTTGCATTAATATTGAAAATTGTAGACGTAACTGGTAGAATATCTCGAATCGGAAATAAACTCACAAGGCGAACTTACTTTTCGAAGGGGCCTAATTTTTTATTGCACATTGATGGTTGGGATAAACTGAAACCATTTGGATTGACAGTGCACGGATCTGTGGATGGATATAGTCGAAAGATTGTTTGGTTGAAAGCAAGTCGAACGAACAACGACCCCTTTACTGTGGCACAGTATTATCTAGATATGGTGGAGGAGTTAGGTGGAACGCCTCACATTGTTAGAAGCGATAAAGGCACCGAAAATGTTAACGTCGAAGCAATACATCGATATTTCAGATCCTTCAATGATGACCAATTATTACAGAAGTGCTCAGCTACCTACCTATATGGAAAGAGTACAAGAAACCAGAGAATCGAAAGTTGCTGGTTCTCAAGTCCTTCCCGATATTGTTCTATTTCCTCTGATACAGAACTTACGAGCATGTGTCGACTCAACGACAAAATGGGGTATTTGTCTGCAATTGTAAGAGATGAACTGGATTGACAAATCCCCATATCAAACCTATCATCGAAGTTGTCCATAGCCTCCCTAAATTCTGCATCGCTTGATGATGATGACTGAGCAATTGTTTCTATCTTCTTAAGTCAGTCTTCATCACAAGGAATTTCGTCCATTGTGACTGTAACTTTATCTAGAATGAGAACTGCATTAACTACTGATTGAATGAAAAATGTGGGCCTGGTGCACCATTAATAATACCAATCGTCCTCAGTTGGCCCTGTATTTTACATATTGCCATCTTGTCAAAGTTGTGATGGTAGGTATAATGTGGGTATACTCACCTCGAAACATTGAAGGGGGGTGGATTGCAAAAGAAAATTATCAGTAATTCTCTAAAATCCCACCAGTGACAATACTGTCTTCATCGAGAAATTTCGCCTTTATGATTGGTGGTGATATAAGATATATAAGTCCGACTTCAATTGACTAATACAGGCTCTCAACTACACTCGTCCTCTCAGCACATCAAAGATCAGATTAAATACATATTTTGTCTTCCATGCATTATAAGTCGCCTTCAAATTTCCCTTTTAGGACAAATACATCATCATCAAATTTATTAGGTGCATTTTCTACATGGGTTTGAGTAACCTCAACCATATGTACAGAGGTACAAGTACCTCTGATAGTCTGCGATAAGACAGTACCTCGCAATTGCGAAATCTCATTGTCTGTTATGTGGCCTGTTAGTAACAACTAGAATCACGCAATATCACTACTACAGGTTACAGGTATCATCTTTACCAGTTTCACCAATAGATCTCAGAATCTCATATATTTCATAGGGGGTTGTATTGTACGTGGGTGCAGTTGGCGAAAGTTATCAATTTCGCGAGATTCTTCCAAATCTGGAAGAAGTTGACAATTGCTGCAGGGTTGTTCTATAAACTCCCTGGATCTCGCACAGACTTCGCATACGATGCGAGAATGTCCAGCCTCTGCAGCAATTGAGTATTGTGGAGAGTTTCCTGTTTGAAACGGTAGAAGCTCTTCGATACATTCGTTCCCAGGTATAGATGATGTCTTCACTTATTTCCAATAATAGCAGTAGTTTCGGAGTACCAAATTTTCGTCACCTTCAAGGCAGAACCCCCTAAGTCGATTTTTGTAGTTCTGAGATAATCGATAAAAACTGTTTATTTTTTAGAGAGATGCCTCAGTTTACTTGTTATTGTGTTTTTTGATAACTAAATATATATAGAATTCATATAATTAAACTTTCAATTTGATTTAGAATTACCTTTGAAATATATTGCGGTTTTTTTGTAAAAATTCTGACTTATGGTGTTTTGCCAAAACAAAGGGGAACACCGTTTTCTGGTATTATCCCGTAACTATGCGATAGTTGCGGGGTATTGCCTAAAAAACAAGGCATCCTCAATTTGGCAAAACACCATAAGTACGAATTTTTACAAAAAACACGCAAAATATATCAAATAATAGCCAAGGCGTATCGTAGGTCCTTAATAATTTAGTGCGTAGTGCGCACGTAACACATGTGCGCATTTGTTATTAGCTAATAAGTGCTATCTAACATGTTAACTAGCACATGATCAGGTGTTAGTATTAGCTGTAAACGCAATAATAACAAATAATCACATACAATATAGCTTAACACACTTGCGCACATGTTGGAAATTTTTGAATTCAAAATTCTAAAGGGCTCCATAAGTTTTTGATATTTTGATATAAATTGCTTCTAAAATAAGTACGGGACTGTAATTAGAATCATGTATCAATACAAATTGAACAAAATGTTGCCAAATGCAGAACTATAAGAACAAAATTTAGATTCAAGAAAGCGGAACTCTAAGTAAAAAATATAGCCATGGGTGGTACTCTACAGTAAGAACAAAGTCTAGCTACAGGGTTACAGCTACGTTAAAGTAAAGTTCACTTACAGTACGTCATGACGAATAATTAAAGACATGTTATTTTCTACAGTACGTGGCAACATTTTGAGCAACTCTATCAGCAACTTAGTAAGCATTTCAGGTTGCCGATCAAGTTGCTCTATGTAAACGCGAACTTTGTTGCTGTTAAAGATGCCTCATATAACGGAGACTAAAAGTTAATGTTGCTCAAATTAAGTTGCTAGTTAGTTGCTGACCAAATTGTACAAAACGTCCGGCAACCTAGAGTAACTTATAGCAACTTGAACAAAAACATTAAATGAGGGATAGATATTTATCAGCGCCACAAACATTAAATGAGGGATAGATATTTATCAGCGCCACAAACATTAATGTGTGTTAGCTTATTCAATCCCGCTAACACCCCATAAAGTTATAAGCCGATAAGCAATATTGGGAGCCACGAGATTGGGTAATTAACCAACTCGTGCCATCCCAATAAGAGTGGGAAGGAAGCACACAATAGAGGGTCAGGGGCCAAACCCCTAACCCAGAGAGAATAGGTGGAGTGAACGGGAACACTCCAAGGGGCGCCAACAAGGGTATCAACCAATCAGAGGGGGGCAAGGCATCGATTAGGTAGTAATTAGGCCAACCGTGTAATATAACCAGTAACCCAATATCAGTAATTCAGTTATCTCAGTGCAGTAGTGCTAGCATAGGTTAGTTAGTTTAGATAGGGGAGCACGGGACTTTTAGTTACCGTATCCCGCCTTCCACATATCTATATCTATATCTTATACCCATCAGTTATTATACACCGAACATCAGAACTCATTCACTGTTTTCGTTTACTCTTTATACACGGCGGGGACGCGTAAGCTAAACACCGGATAAATCGGGATCCCTCCTGGATCCCGTCACAGTAACTAAACCCTTCACAGTAACAAAACCAACCGCTGCCCTAGCTAGCCAAACCATCAGCCACCAATCACCAGCGAGATGAGTCAATCGGGCGAGACACCGACGCGGACCCCGGACGAAGACCAAACGATCCGTGAGGCCGCAACCAGGCGATATAGACCCACGACACCGGAGCCATCGATAACGGGCGAACCGGAAGTTCAAGACGAGGGGAGCCTGGAACAAGAGGTCGAGCCAAGAGGAAGGGAGAGCGAGACGGAGGGAGACGGAGATGAGTCGACACGGGACGGAGATCGGCGCACCGATGTCGCCGGCCAGCTACAGGCCGAGGGCGACGAGCGGCCCACCGAAACGGCGACGGTGGGGCCGACGGTGCGACGCCGGACGCGAAGAGACGGAGGAGACATCGGTACCGATGTCGCCGGCCAGCTACAGGCCGAGGGCGACGGACGGCCCACCGGAACGGCGACGGTGGAGCCGCCGGTACGACGTCGAACCCGGAGGGACGGAGGAGAGGTCGGCGACGAGGACGTCGGGGTTTCAGAGCGACTTCGACGGGCCTACAACGCGACCCGGAAGCTAATAAAGGACGCCAAGAAGGAAGGGGCGAAGGTAGACGAGGTGAGACTGAGAAAGCGACTAGGTGAGTCGGATAGACACTTTAATTACCTAATACGTTTTGGGCAGAGAGAACTAGCCGAGGGGAGAGCAAAAGGGGTTGCCGGCGAACTGTTTGAACTATGGGAGTGTGGGAGTATGGAACCTAGCGTAGCGCCAGTGTACATAGGGCCATACTTGGTCGATGCCCGGGGAGTAAAATTAGTGGGTTGGAGGGGACCCGAGGGGGGCGAATCCGAGGTTAACCCCGAGGATTCGGCCTCGTCGGTCGGAGAAAGTTCCGGGAAGCGGGGGAAAGTTAGTAGGTCGGGAAGGCGGAGGGGGTCCGTCGTAACCGATAAGTCTGCTACATCCTCCGCGAAAGAAAGAGTGGTGAGAGAGATAGGTGCCGCATACCGTCTCAACATGGTAGAGCAAGGTCAGAGGGAAATGGAGGAACGGTTAGAGGAGGGGAGAGTGCGGTTAGAGAGGGAAGCGGCATTGATTAGAGAAACCGGAGAGAGGGCCGAAAGGGCTTTGAGAAGCCTTAGGGAGTGTGAGGAAATAGAGGAAAAGGAGTGTAGGGAGCGTGAGGCAAGGGAGGAAAGGGAACGCAAAGAGCGTGAGGCGGAACGCAAGGAATATGAGACGAGAAGGGAAAAGGAACGCAAGGAGCGTGAGGCGAGACGAAGGGAGAGCGCTAGGAGTGTAGCAGAGTCGGCCAGCCGGGACACCCAGGAGTGTGAGAGGAGAATGGCAGAGGCTGAGCGAGAGCAAAAGGAATTAAAGAGACGCCAAAGTGAACTTGCGGAACATAGGATTAGACGGGCGCACGAGCTGCAACTGGTGCGAGCGTCGCCGTCTGAAAGCGGGGCCGGCTCGAGTATTTTTGAGGAGCCGGGGGCCGTAGATACATTTATTAATACCCCACTGACAGGGACCGCACGACAGACCCAAAACTGGTGTGACCGTACGGGCGGGGGGGGGGGGGGTAATAATAATAATGATACAGTAGACGTTGTTAATGTTGATAGTACCGTATGGGACAACTCTAATCAAACCTTTATTGCAGGAAATACTTTGCCTAGTGGTAGTAATTTAAATTTAAATCAGAACAATCCTAATATTAATGTAGAAAATAATTCTAATATTAATGTAATTACGCAAAATAATTCAAATAATCAAAATAATAACCCAAATTCGAACCTACAAAATAATTTAAATAACGCGATTACGCAAAATAATCCAAATAATTTAAATAATGATCCAAGCCCGAATTTACAAAATAATTCAGATAGCGTAGTCGCGCAGAATAATACAAATGATTTCGTTCCAAACGAGCAAATCAATTCTGTTTCCAATATGGGTGCTATTAACGTAAACACGTCGGACGTGTATAGCCAGGCAGATGAGGGCCTGGTAGGCCACGTAGTTGGTAGGCAGGGAGCAGAGGGCCTGGTAGGCCACGTAGTTGGTAGGCAGGGAGTAGAGGGCCTGGAAGGCCACGCAATAGCAGGAGGAGAAGCGGGGGTGAATAGACCCGACCGCGGTAGGGTTGATGTGTCGACTAGAGAGGTATATAGTAGCGGGGTGAGAGGTAGCGAAGTAAAATGTAGCGAGTGGGGGGGGGGGGGGCTACGAGGGCCCCACAACAGAGAGTTAGCGGCGAGAGGGGGGGGGGGCAGAGAGTGTCCCACAGCCGTCAGCGGACAATGCGCGGGCCGAAATAGGTAAACCGCAACAACCGGCGACGGAAAGTAATAGGGGGATTGCGGATATCCCCAGCGGCGTGCGACCGAGCAGAGAGAGACGGGTTGACGTCGCGAGAGGGCGGACGAAGCGTCGAGCCCGATCAGAGGAAGGAAGAAGAACAGTGGGGTTTAACCGGGAGGTCGACGAGAGATCTCACGAGCGGGAATATTCCACTGATAGGAGAAGAAAGGAAGACAGTAGTAGAAGTATCGCCGCGAACGATAGAAGAGCGAGGACGGATAGCGAGCCGTCGGTAGTCGAGATGAGAACGGAGAGTCAGTGGGGTCGGACTCCGGGAGATTGCCGTCGCCCCGGAGAGATGCGACCCGGCGAGGCGCACTACGCGCCGAGAGAGGGGTACGCGATGTACCGGTACGAAGATGAGAACAGTAGAGAGGGGGGTCGAAGAGAAACTTTCCGACGGAATATACCTACCGATCGAGAATACGGTAGCCGCGGGGAGGATTATTCGAGAAGAATAAACTTCGATCCCGAACAACACATGCAGACTGTAGGACATACTGTAGGCCTTACTGCACATACCGTAGGCCATACTGAGAGAGGCAATGTAGGCGATAGGATAGCGTGGACAACGGGATTAAACCCGGAAGTCGCGGAATACATACCGGCGGGTAGGCCAGAAGCTGATAGGCCTATACCGGTACCAGCACAGCAGTATGACTACAGCATGCAGGGACATAACATATACCCAGGGGAGGGGGGAATTATTGCGGATAGGTGCATGGGCCCCAACATATTAACATCAACCCCAGTACCAAACATACCGGTGGGGGGGGGGGGACAGGGTGACATTCCCCCATCACAATATCAACAATATACCCCGATAGGAGCAAGAACAACGAGACCCTTGGATGAGAATAAGTCGTGTGACACAGAAATATGGAGGGGGCCGCTACCCCCGATGACATACCCAAGTCAGAGAAAGTCAAGAAATAGGACGGACGAACCGCACCAGACAGGAGAAACTATACAGCACCCGTCGAATCCATTGGAAGCGCAGGCGATGGGGATGGCCACGTTGATCGATGCGTTGAAAACGAGGATCGAGCTACCACCCGTGGAACCATTCAAATTCGATGGGAGTAGGCCGGAAGAATATCTACAGTTTCGGCGCATGTATAGTAACGAAATACTAACAAAAAACTTGACGCAGGCGGAGTGCCTAAAGTATCTACAAGTGTACACGGGAGGCCCAGCATACGACATCGTGAGGCAATATCAAGGAATAGAGGGCGGCTTCACGACAGCATGGCGGGCACTGGATAGGGAATACGGGCACCCGGCCAAGATCATCAGGCAGACGCTGAGAGGCATAACATCGGGTGGCCTACAGGATAATCCCGTTAGCATTAAGACGTTCGCTAACAAAGTCGAAAAGGCGCTAATCGTGCTGAAGACGCTAGACGCGCCGTACGAGCTCAATGCGTCCAACAACATCACCACGATAGCGCAGGCACTACCAAACTGGCTGCGCAACAAGTGGAGGAAAATTGCCTTCTCCACTCGAGATAAGAAGGGTGCGGAACCGGGTTTAGAAGAAATGTCAAACTTCTTAAACTACGAGGCTGAACTAATAACTGACCCAGTCTATAGCGAAGACAGCCTGGGAAAGGGACCGAAGACAGACTACCATAGACCGAAACCAGAGCACAACACATCGAACGCATTACCGAGACTCAGGCAATCATTGCCATATGCAGCGACGCAGGGGACTGCAAGTCCACAGCTAGCCGAGGATAAGACAACATCATGGAACGGACAGGGAAACAATAATAACACGAATAAACATAACCCCAGTACGTCCAATAGGCAAAACCCAAACAATAAGAATAGTAGGGACTTTGGTACGAACGCAACTGCGATACGCAATGCACTGTATAAAGAGGGCTACGACCCAAAGAGCAAATGTCAGCTACACGCAAATGCGCTTCATCAAACTATGAACTGCAGGTACTGGCAGGCGCTACCTAGGCAAGATCAGATAGATTATGCGTTCAGCAATAAAATCTGCTCGCGATGTGTAATGAGTGGACATAGAGCAAGGGAGTGCAAGGAGAAGCCAATGAAATTTGGTCAAAGGAGAGGCCAAACGATGGCGACGAGCACAGTAGGGGCGAAGAAGAGAGGAACGGTGCTACTTGGAGTAGTACCAGTACGAGTGATCGGGGAAGGCAATCGATCAGTAACAACACTAATGCTGGTTGATAGTGGAGCTGCCTTCACATTAGTCGAGGAATGGGTGGCCGAGGAGATAGGATTGAGAACGAGGCCAAGCAGGATGGCGGTAACAACCATCTCTAGCAAAGATGAGATCCTGGAGATGAGAACAGGACGGTGCGCAATTGCAGCAGTGGCACCAGGATGCGACTATGGGGCAACCATCGACCCCATTCAAGTGATAGAGTCAATTAATATCAATGCCAGGCGGCCAACCAACATCGAGGTCGAGCAGTATAAATTCCTGGACAACATTGACTTCTCAATCCCAGACGTGGACGTTAGGAAGGTATCCATCATAGTAGGTATGGACTGCCCAACGGCCCACGAAAGAATGCAAACGGTCTTCGGCGAAGACAAGCAGAGTGACCCGGTGGCCATATTAACACCATTCGGGTGGACGCTGAGTGGTCCAATCAAGAGCAAGATACCATTTAGGATGTCGGAGACATCAGGATGCATGTTCGCGGGAACAATGCAGGAAATGACCCTGTTGAAAATTCATAGTACATTTCCTAAGATTTGCAAGTTCCTTGCTATCAGTTTATTACACTTGTCAAAATATGTTTAGTAACAAAAATTTGGTAAACTTAATAGAGCATGTAAGTTATTTCTTTAGTTTTAATAAATATTGCAAGTGTTACTTTGCTCACTTATATTTTGCAGGTACTTGCCATGTCCCTGCAAAGTATTGCATATATGCAGATATAGGCTTACTGCAGTACTGTTAGTTGTTGGGCGAGCTTGTACTTGCCTGAGTATAGGCATAACAATGTCACCACTGTATTACATACAACAGTTCAGTAGTTTCAGTGGGGCCTGCCAGTTGTCAGGTCTGAATGCAGCTATCCCAGGTAGCACATGACATCCACGAAAGAAATTAAACGTTCATATTGGTACTTTTTTCCTGCGATTCTGAACATCTATGAAATATTGTTTAATATAGGTAAAAAATGCTGACGTTGTTAGTAATATATCAAATTGGGACATTGACATTAGGTAATTTAACGTCCTAATGGATCGAAATTGAATATGAACCAAAACAAACTAATATTTAGCATTCCTATTACATTATTCAGTTTTGCGTTCTTTTTTGGTGATTTAATGAGTGATTCCTCTGATTACCAAAGCTGCTATGTTAGAAAGCAATAAGAAAAGAAAATAATGAAGAAAGAAAGCCGAAAAATGTTGTTTTGTTTATACCAAATACTATTAAATTTTGTTGAGATAAAGCAGATATATGGGCGTTGGAATGTTCAAGCTATTAATATCGCAAGATAAATATTTTTAATCGCAAAACATTATTTTTTAATTGTGCAGTTTTCTTATGCTTCAATTGCTTTTGTGTATTATTTACATTTTTGAATAAATATAAAATGACAAATGACCTATTACAAGGTCTTAAAGTTAATACATTGTCGTAGATTTATCAATATGAATATTCTATTTTGTCTGAAAATAAGATAAATTATATTAATCTAACTAATCGAATACGAATATATGGGTCATCACCAAAATATATCAAGGATACTCTCATATCACTATGGATTAAATATTTTCATATATACTCTGCTGTTTCTTGTTCTAAATGTATAGGGTATTGTAGGTGTAGGCCTGTAGATTGTAGGGTGTAGGGATTGGATAAGGTACCCCCCCCCCCCCCCCCCACCCCCCTCCCATCTACACAGAACATGCACACACATGCACAGTGCAGTGATTGGTCAGTCTCACGTTTGAGTTTTATATTATAATTTGCATTGATAAATTTATAATTACTTTCTATTTACATGACATACTGTTTAAAATTACCAAGTGCCTAATTAAAACTTTACATTCATAGAAAGATTTGGCTTATTAAGTGATATACTTTACATATCTTGGCAAGTACTTGTTAAGAAGATAGCAAGTAGACTTTACAAGTACTTAGTATGTGTAACAGGGATTTTCAACAGGGGAGTGACGAGGGAGCAGAGGAGCAGCTCAAAAGACTGCTCAGACAAGATTTCGAGGGACTGAAAGAAACCGGAGTCGGGACCTCAGTAGAAGACAAGCAGGCTCTACAAAGCGTGGAGGAATCAATGACGTGCGATGAGGGACAGTATACTATAGGAATGGTATGGAAACTACCGAAGATACCGCAATTACAATCCCCCAATAGGGGGATGGTACTCACGAGACTCCGCAAACTGAAACAAATACTAAAACGGAGCCCCGAGAAGAATGAGTACATCCACAGAACAATTAAGAAGTACGTCGAGAAAGGATGGGCCGTGGAGTTACCGGTCGACGAACCGAACACGGATAGAACATATTACCTGCCACTGCACGTGGCTTTAGATCCAAAGAAAGGTAAACTAAGGATGGTAGTCGACGCATCGGCAAAGACCGACGGAAAGTGCTTAAACGACTACCTGTTAGAAGGCCCAAACATATACAATTCGGGCATAGAGGTGTTAATTAGATTTAGGAATGGGAAACACGCCTTCACATGTGACATAGAAGGCATGTTCAACCAAGTCCGTGTAACGGAAGAAGATAGCGACAGTCAACGCTTCTTATGGTATAATGGCGAAGAAGAACCGCCGATAATACCAGCATATAAGATGATAGTACAGAACATGGGGGCCAAGTCGTCTTCTTTTACGATGACTATGGCAGTGAGAGACACAGTAAAGGGGAAGGAAGATATATACAGCAGTAGGGCCGTCGATATGATTCGACGCGGCTTCTACGTAGACGACGGAATGGAGTCTGGAAATACGGTTAAGGAGATACTGGATACAGGGCGCGAGGTTCGCGACATCCTGAAAGGATCCGGCTTTAACCTGACCAAATTCCAATCCAGCTCGGAAGAATTTATCAAGGCGATAGAGGACAAGAGGCAAGAATCGACCATGGATAATCCCACAACAGCCAAAGGGCAGGACATGGCGATTAAGAGAACGGAATCTCAGCAGAAGGCATTGGGAATCGTGTGGGATAGAGAGACAGACGAACTGAAGTATCAGCTGAGCCAGGAGGGCGCAGACATCCACACGAAGAGGGGCTATGTATCGTATATAGCAAGGATATACGATCCCCTAGGCCTAGCATCCCCATTATTAGTCACGGGGAAACAGATACTCAAGAGAGTATACAAATTGAAAGATGAGTGGGACGTAGAGGTACCAGAGGAAATCAAGAAACAGTGGAGCAAGTGGACAGGAAACTTGGAGAAGATGGGAACATACAACATGCCAAGGGTGTATTTCCCGGATGGGAACATGACGAATCTGGACCTACACATGTTCTCCGACGCGTCGTTGGAAGCGTACGGAGCGGCACTCTACTTAGTACAACGAGAGGGGGCTCATAAGCCAAGGCTAGCCTTTAGCAAAGCAAAGTCAACGCCGCCAGATTCAGCATCAGTTCCCAAGTTAGAATTGACAGCTGCGAGACTAGGAGTAAGAGCCACAGCCTACCTAGTGGATACTATTCCCAACATAGTGGAGACACACTACTGGACGGACTCCATGGTAGTGCTTGGTTGGCTACACAACGAAAGGACGAGATACCCGATATTCGTCGCGAATAGAGTGGACGAAATAAGGGCGAGCACAGAACTGGAAAGGTGGCACTACTGCCCAACAGACGAGAACCCAGCGGACTTGCTGTCGAGGGGCGTGGAACGCCACACTTTCCTGAAGAAGGAAGTATTGTGGCAACATGGGCCACAATTTCTGAGCGATAGGGAGGCCTGGCCGCCGATGAGGAAGGTGGACCCGGGCTCGGAAGTAGTATCAGAAGGAGAAGAGGGAGATTCAGAGGGAGAAGAGATATACTCCCAGATGGTGAGGGAGATTAGGGACGTGCAACCAGGAAGGGAACTGTGCGATAACCCAACGGATAAACTCCTCAGCTACAGTTCTAGTTGGTATAAGACCAAGAAACTAGTGGCGTACTGGAGAGCCTTCGGGAAATTCCTTGCGGGAGTTGGCAAGGACAAGAAGATCAGGACAACCATAGATCTGGAAGGAGCGGCCAAGGCAGTGATCCGCTATGAACAACGGAAGAACTACGGCGACGAGGTGGAACGCGTCGGTAACCAACAGCACCTCCGACGGGACAGCGAGCTGATTACGCTGTCGCCACAACTCAATGACGACGGGATTCTAGTAATGAATTCTAGGGTGGGATACAACAACAGCATAGTCGTACCACCGAAACCCATCATCATTCCTACAGGATCGCCAATAGTCCACCAGATTATATGGGACTCCCACAAATCGATATTGCATGGGGGCACCAACCGAACCCTCGCAGAGATAAGGAGGACCTATTGGGTCAAACAATTAAGAAAGAAGGTTAAAGCGGTAGTGGGGCAGTGCCAGACCTGCCGACGGGCGAAGAAGGAGCGAGCCGTACAGGAGATGGCGCCACTACCGGCGAGTAGGGTAAGACAGCACGACCCGCCATTTACGCATTGCGGTGTGGACATGTTCGGGCCGATAAAGATCAAAGTGATGCGACACACGGAGAAACGCTACGGCATTATCTTCGTATGCAACAATACGCGGGCGGTAGGGATAGAACTCGCCCAAGATGCAACCGCATCAGCGTTCATTAATGCCTTAGAAAGGTTTAGGGACCGCAAAGGTGGGACGATCGCAGTGATATACAGCGACAACGGCACCAACTTTGTGGGCGCAGAGAGTGAGATGGCAGAGGCCTTGGACATCTTGGAGGAGAAGAAGTCAGGGCAGCCATGAGACGACGACAAGTAAAGTGGGAGAGAAGGACGCCGTATGCACCGCATACACTAGGATGCGTCGAGAGACTGGTGGGCAGTTCAAAGCGTCTAATGACGAAGCTAATGAACACCCACATGGTCACCGAGGACGTCTTACGTACAGTACTTGCGAAGTGCGAGGGGATCATTAATAGCAGACCGCTATATCCGGAGAATGATGACCCTGAGTCACTAGACGTGCTAACGCCTAGCCATTTCCTAATGGAAAGGCCAGCGACCATCGATATGCGGGGTGTAGACCCAGATGACATACACTCCCGCCAAAGTTGGAAAGTCGCTAAAGCAATAAGCGCAGAGTATTGGAGGAGGTGGGTCGAGGAATACCTACCCACACTCCATAAACGAAGCAAGTGGAGGAAGTCAAACAGGGAGTTAAGAGAGGGAGATCTCGTAATCGTTACGGATGATACCATCATCAACAACCAATGGCGGTTGGCGAGAGTTGTAGGCACCTACTCCGACGAGGACGGAAGAGTCCGATCGGTAGAAGTGCGGATAGGTGGAAAGATAGGTGCGAAGGACAGAAAAACCTACAGGAGAGCTGTAGGTAAATGCTGTCTATTAGAAGGGGCACCTTAGCAGAGTTAGAGAAAAGTTTAGTCGTCCAAGTTTTGGACTGAGGGGGGTGGGATTGAGGGCGAGACGCCCTTCCCACAAACAAAATAATAAAATAAAATAAAAAAAATAGTACATAGTAGGTACGCAGTTAGTAGGCAGAGAGTTAGTAAGAAGGTACGTAGTACCTAGTTAGTTAGTTAGTTAGGAGGTACGTAGTACCGCCAGCTAGAGAGTTAGTTAGAGGGTACGTGAGTACCGTAGTTAGTCAGTTAGTTAGGAGGTACGTAGTACCGCCAGTTAGAGAGTTAGTTAGAGGGTACGTAAGTACCGCTAGTTAGTTAGTTAGTTAGGAGGGTACGTAGTACCGCCAGTTAGAAAGAGTTAGAGGGTACGTAGTACCGATAGTTAGTTAAAGAGTTAGAGGGTACGTAGTACCGATTGTTAGTCAGAGAGTTAGAGGGTACGTAGTACCGCTAGTTAGAGAGAGTTAGAGGGTACGTAGTACCGATAGTTAGTTAAAGAGTTAGAGGGTACGTAGTACCGATAGTTAGTTAGAGAGTTAGAGGGTACGTAGTACCGTTAGTTAGAGTTAGAGTTAGAGGGTACGTAGTACCGATAGTTAGTTAGAGAGTTAGAGGGTACGTAGTACCGTTAGTTTGAGTTAGAGTTAGAGGGTACGTAGTACTGATAGTTAGTTAGAGAGTTAGAGGGTACGTAGTACCGTTAGTTAGAGTTAGAGTTAGAGGGTACGTAGTACCGTTAGTTGGAGTTAGAGTTAGAGGGTACGTAGTACCGTTAGTCAGAGTTAGAGTTAGAGGGTACGTAGTACCATTAGTTAGAGAGAGAGAGAGTAAGAGGCAGAAGGGTATATAAGATATAGATATTAGTTAGCAGTAAGTAGCGTTAGTAGCGAGAGGGGGGCATATGAGTACAGCTGGATAAATCGTGTGGCCACACGACGCATACTGCTGTACTGCATAGACCCACGGAGTAGGCCAGAATGTGGATTAGAGAATAGAATAATCCATAGGCAGTAGTAAGTAGTAGGACAGTAGAATCAAAGTAAATAAATAAATAAATAGAATAGGGCTGAAAGTTGTAAAATAGTGGCAACAAAAAGGGAAGTTATTCTAGAACATAATAAAAGTAACGGACAGAAATTGTAAATTACGCTCATTTACTAGCTTCAAAATTAATTAAGAATAATTTAGGTTAAAGGCGCAGTTAAGTAGGAAATAGGCCATTATCGAACTGTACAGAACATCCTAGATACATCACTCATCTGTATTGCGCCTTGGTAAGGCACCACCTTGCAGGTGAGCGAGTGAACGTTCGGAATGGCGAGTAAGTTGATCAGAAAGAGAAAGGCGGAGTCAGGAGGAAAGGAGATACTGGTGGATTTCACCGAGAGGCATCCGGAAGAGAAGACGAGAGGATACTACGAGAGGTTGGAAAGGGGTCACGCGGCACGAGCGCTGCAGGATCACTTCCGGGAGGCGCACGAACAGCGGCTGGTCGGGACCTACGGGACCCCGTCGCTGGACAACGCGATCTTCCAACACTTCCACTACGTGGTAAAAGGGGACGAGGCGAAGTTCGGGATTCCGAAGTACCCGAGGGAATCACCGAGGAAGGACTGGAAGAGATTCATAGAGTCCGTCAACAGAGGAGGATATATGATCCTAGATGACGAGGGAACCGTGGAAGACGAGGCGGGTTCGAGACGAGGAACGGCAGGGTCGGCCAGGACCATACTCCTACATTTGGCCGCGCCAAATGGGGACATCTTCTTATTCGACCTAGGGACGTATGGGAAGAAGGACGGACCGAAATTAGACCGATTACCGAAAGCGGTACAAGTCTTAGTAAGAGAGAAGTCGACGACGAAAGTGGGATCGGCGATTCGCGAGGACGCGGAGAGGATCATCGGTCCGGACGCCACCAACCTCCTGGATATGCAGAAAGTCTTTATGGCTATGACGGCACCGGATGGATTGGGGGTAGTCGAAAACACAGGCCAATGCGGGGCGGTGGCGATGGGCCAATTATTGGGGCTCGTATGCCACAAACCGATGGACTGGGGGAAGTTTAGGGAAGAATACGGAGCAGAACTAGCGAACTCGCTAAAGTGGGGAGCGAGACCGGGAAAGCAGGAGGTATATCAGTTCCGCAGGGGAGCGATAAAGGTATATCAGAAGCGATATATCCTGCAGGAGGACTGGATGATGATAAGTTTGCTTAACTTATTCATGACCGTGATTATCGAGAGGGAACCAGGGGCATTTCTGTTATCGGGATCACCCCTAAGCTACAGGAGAGCCTTTAAAGTGGCCTTTGACGGTCTGGTAGACCACCCGGGGCTGAAGGGCGAGTCGGTGTACTACAACAGCCGACATCTGGTAGACGGGGAGACAGATACACCGTATCAGAGATGGGAGCAGCTAGAGACGGATAGACGAGAAGCAAAGCGACTGGAAGAAGTCGCTAGACGGGAGAGGATAGAAGCAGAGGAGAGGGAAGAGGAGGCCAGGACACAGAGTTACGGCTTCGAGGAACAGGCGGGCCTAGACGAACTTCATTGGACTTCGTCAGGGAGTTCGGGGGAGTCTCTAGGGCGAGAATTGGGATGGACGGTGGGATCGCCGAAACAGTCGACGTCGGGGTTGCAAACGATGCCCATACCAGCGGGCGCCGAGGGCGACCAACCGCCAAGGAAGTTAAGGGAGCTAGAGGGATGGAGAGCTACGGGCGAGAGCCAAGGCGGGAAGGGACATAGTGGATCCATCGGGATACCGGGATTGGAGACACTACCGGAAGAGGAGGACGACGACGACGAGTTCGGAGAGATGCCGCCCATCGAGAGGATAGGCCACTCGGACACGGACTGGGTTGGCGGAAGGGTGGTGACGGCCAGTGGGGCGAGGGCCTTCTGGAACAGATCCGGCAAGCGGACCTGGGTGCACGAGGAGCCGGCGATGGATTTCGCGGGGAGCACCATCAGGTTGGGCGAGCAACCGGGGACGGCACCACGGATAGTATTCGGGGAGACGATGCCCGAGAGGGGCGGAGAGATCGACGTAGACAGGGAGACCAACGTAGAGAAGTTCGCCTACCAGCGACTCCACAGACCGCGGAGATCGCTTGGGACGAAAGACGAGGTGGGACGGGAGACATTGGTACTCGGCTGCGATTACTGTGGGAGACAGACCCATCGGGAAAGCAGCTGCCTATACCGGTTCCAACAGGGAACCTTTTGTCTCTACTGCAGAGAACCAAGCCACAGGATGGGGGCGTGTCCACGGTTGCATAACCGATGTCCAAAGTGCCACTTTCGGGGACACTACGGACGCGAGTGCGACTGGATGAACGACGAGGAGAAGTTCACGAGATTCGAGGAGTGGGCCGACGTCGGGGCCATGACGCGCCAGCGCATGAAGGCCCAGGAGTTCAAGTGGGGTTTCTTCCTTATCAATCAGGAGACTCACATGGAAATCATAAAGCGGAGGCTACCGTTTACCTACCAAGAGGTAGCAACGGCGGCGTCGTACGCTGGAGTGATGAACACGCAAAGGTATCTGGACAGGTGGACGCCAGAGAACCGAAGGGAGTTTAGGGATTTCTTGGCGGAGCACGTACCAAAGGCAATGAAAATGATCCTATGGGACGCCACTAGAGGGAGACAACCGGGCCATTCTGAGGGGCCACCGGCGAAGCGATATCGGGCACTAATAACACCAGCGCCCAAGGAGCCAACGACCGGGATCAGCAAGGAAGTGGCGGCGAAGGTCCGAAAGCAGAAAGCGGATGATGCCAGAGGAACGGTGATAACCAAGAAACGACCCAGGGAAGAGGACGCCAGGGGGAACTACCCCCGGAGGAACAGATAGGTTCCCAGAGTCGAGGGAGAGAGACTGGGACTTGGACGTGGTACGCCTGGTAGGCGCCGCGTGGGATGTACGAACTATTAAGTACAAATTCAATTAATGCAAAATAATCATATAAGTGCAATTTGTATGTACGTACGTAGTAATTAGTAATCTAGAAATATACTACGTTCGGAGTAAGTACTATAGTCATACAACCTTTCTCAATTAGCTACTGGGACTGGGGGATAACTGACTATGGCACTATGGACGAGACACCAGACAATTTCACACTTCTTGAGTGCGACGGCACGAGAGGGGGGGGGGGAGATTCGTCAGAAGGGAAGAGACAGTCGAAGTGAGGTTGAGGAACGGAATAATAGTGCGGAGTGCGGAGAGAGTGCGGACGCAATTCTAGTGTGGGGGGGGGGGAGAATAAGAGGCTGAGTGAGGGACGAGGAGGTCCGAGTGTGAGAGAGTTAGAATG
>JAUCBJ010006966.1:0-51094 GCA_032718475.1 Nemertoderma westbladi | reverse complement strand
CGAGGAAATTTGCGTGAAATCTTTATGAACGCCCTCTCTTATGTAAAAACAATAACAACAATGTATACTGTAAGGGAACTGTAGGGCGTGCCACGCAGTAAAGGCGAACCTTAGTGCACAATTATAATTAGTAAATATGGCAAAATTTCATGTCCGCCTGTCTGTCTATCTGTAATAAAAAATTCATTCGTAAATAACTTTTGAAGATTTTAACAATTTTCAACCAGATTTTGTATGGGCTGGGCATACTAGAGAAAACGTTCCAATATTTTTAAAAGTTACGGCCAAATACCTCTCGAACTTTTAACTCCAGATCAAATTGATTTCTTTGCCAATTTTTGCCAAAGTTCGCGTGCTGCGCGACGCCCCACGAACGTGTCCAACATAACATATAGGATTACCCCTAAAGCTTTGCAGCTTATTTTCACGGGAGTCCTAGAGTTGTGGCTTCATCGGAAACTTGACGGTCCAATTATTTAGAGCAGCAGTAGTTCCAGTACTCCTACGGGAGTCCATGCTGGGCTCTAACTGCTGAGGATACCAAATCTCTAGGTGGCGCATTCACCAGAATGCTACGTCGGGTTCATTGTGTCAAGTACAATGCACACATCTCTAACCAGACACTACAGTATAATATAACATTGTAGATATCTCTTTGGTTCCCCAAACCTTGACACTAGAACAAAGCCGCCTCCGCTTTGAAGGACATGCAAATTTCCCGTGAGGACCAGCCTGTGCACAATCTTCTGCTTTGGCAGCCCAATGGTGAAAATAAGCATGGTGGACACCCCATGAATTTTGTGAGACGCTACTTAAAGGACACGGCCGGTGGTGACAAAATATTGTTAAGCCTGTATAGCATCTCAATGTGCAGTTTCAATGCAGCAGGCCGATTATAGTAGTAGTAGCAGTAGTGCACAAATACTTCCAGGTTCATTTCAATGATTGAATCGTGACAATAATAGCAAAAATGTAACTTTAATCTGAGTGACGCTGTGCACTGTAGCTACCTCACTGACGGCAGTGTGTACCATGTGGCAGACCTCACGTCATGGTAGTGCACCATTTGGCAGACCTCACGTCATGGTGGTGCACCATGTGGCAGACCTCACGTCATGGTGGTGCACCATGTGGCAGACCTCACGTCATGGTGGTGCACCATGTGGCAGACCTCACGTCATGGTGGTGCACCATGTGGCAGACATCACGTCGTGACTGGGGCACCATGTGGCAGACCTCACGTCATGGTGGTGCACCATGCGGCAGACCTCACGTCATGGTGGTGCACCATGTGGTAGACCTCACGTCATGGTGGTGCACCATGTGGCAGACCTCACGTCATGGTGGTGCACCATGTGGCAGACCTCATGTCATGGTGGTGCACCATGTGGCAGACCTCACGTCATGGTGGTGCACCATGTGGCAGACCTCACGTCATGGTGGTGCACCATGTGGCAGACCCCACGTCATGGTGGTGCACCATGTGGCAGACCTCACGTCATGGTGGTGCACCATGTGGCAGACCTCACGTCATGGTGGTGCACCATGTGGCAGACCTCACGTCATGGTGGTGCACCATGTGGCAGACATCACGTCGTGACTGGGGCACCATGTGGCAGACCTCACGTCATGGTGGTGCACCATGCGGCAGACCTCACGTCATGGTGGTGCACCATGTGGTAGACCTCACGTCGTGACTGGGGCACCATGTGACAGACCTCACGTCATGGTGGTGCACCATGTGGCAGACATCACGTCGTGACTGGGGCACCATGTGGCAGACCTCACGTCATGGTGGTGCACCATGTGGCAGACCTCACGTCATGGTGGTGCACCATGTGGCAGACCTCGAGTCGTGACTGGGGCACCATGTGGCAGACCTCGTGTCGTGACTGGGGCACCATATGGCAGACCTCACGTCGTGACTGGGGCACCATGTGGCAGACTTCAAATCGTGACCATGCGCCCCGTAGATTTAAAAAAGCACAGAATACAGAGTGGGTTATTTTTAATAAAATTATATTAATTATATTATATCGAGAACAAGACAATATACTAATGGGTGGCGCTGGCCATACATAATGCACAATATTTTAAAATTATTATAAATTATATTTAATTTATTAATGATCTAACCTTAACAAGACACACAATCACCTAGCTAAACAATAGGTTACTTGTTATGCTTAATTATAGTTTGTGGCTTTCTTTAATAATAAATTCCTGCACGTTTCTTCCTCATTTAATTATAATTTATACTTTTTGTTATGCAAATTTAAATTCCCATGTTTCCAAGATCGCCAGTTGCCCTACAACAATATGAAAGTGCATCGTTTTATGACGCGGCAACAGCCTTTAATATTATAAAGCTTTTATAGAAACAATTAAATTTATATTAAATGAGACAATTGAATTGATATTAAATTAAGTAGTTGTATTTAAGGCTCACTCCCGCTAACATAAATTATTAAGGAAGCACCATGTGGCCTCCCTGTCTGCTGTCTTCAGGTAAGTATTATACTGATGTTATGTTTCCATAAAGATGTTAAGCTAAGTTCCATAAGGCCCTAAGTCGTTTTTTTGTCGTATTTTATTTACTTTTTTTTTATACAATCCAAGCTTAAATACATGGTCTATCAGCTGGCAAAGTTTTGAACACTTTAACCAATGGGAAGTGATGATTATTGCGTGGTAAAGTGAAGCCCTATATCCCAGCGGACAATATTTTACCGAAGAAAGGTCCTATGTAAAGTTTTAACCAATGGGAAGTGATGATTATTGCTAATATTCCTATTGGGCAATATTTTACTGCAAAAAGACCCTATATATCTCTATATATCTTTTATGGGATCTCCTGAACAATTACAATTTTTGACGTAGGACCATGTCACCTTAAGCTACGATTTATAAAAGTAGCAAGTAGTATGATGTAGTATGTACGTACATGTAATGTACAATATACATTAGCTTACACAACACAATAGTGTTTGGTGGCGCAGGTTCGAATCCGATTAAAGGCTGTAGAAATTTCGCACTGTTGTGTCCATATAGGCGAGAAACTTTAGACATTAGTACCTACGCCAACCCAGCGGTATAATGGGAACCTGGCTTTGCTGGGGTAAAGACCTGGCAGTATGCTGGGCGTAGAAAAGCGCTATATAAATAATCAATATTATTATTATTATTTGTATATAATATGGAAGTATGTACGGTACGTAGGTAGTAGGGAATTTACTCAGACTCAGTGTATACAGTACAGCCTCAAAAAAGAGAAGTTAGTATGCACATGTGACATTTTATTGGAATTTTATATATGAAGATTTTTTCCTTTTTCTTTTTAATTTATCTTTATTAAGTGTTTTATAGCGCATACTTCAGATGGGCCCAAAAACTAGAGTAACTAGTTAGTAAACCAATCATGACAGCCAAATAAACGGACAATTTTAGAATTTAGAGTTGGGTAATTTTCAATTTGTTATTATGGTATTTTCTTTATGCGCGGCACTTATTACTGTTGTCGCCCCAACGTGCTACTTTTGAAAATATAACATCGTTATGTTACTTACTACCTGGAGAAAGGCCTCTCGATTCGAAGGGGAAATATAGCAACTGTTTATTTTTAGCTTGCGGGAGTTAGCCTTAAAAACATACTTAAACTCTTCCGCCCACTACCTACTATTATGTTATTTTAAAAGATAAATTTACATCATTATTTCCCAATTATTGAAGGTGTTAATTAGTGTGGAAGAGTCGGGAACCAAAAATAAATAAAACGATAATTCCGATTTAAAAAAATAGTAAGTTTGATACAATCGTTGCTCGGCAATAATCAATAATTTCACAATTATTTATTGTACTCTTAAATCTCATACAATTAATATATTAAGTCTACAAACCGTAAAGACCATTAAATCAAAACAAACAACTAATCAAAAACATATATATTTTTAGGTATTCATTCCATTTAGTGAAATAAATAAGTAATACAAATATATATCCAATCTAACGTGATTCAAACTAGATAACATGAATAAATGGAATTGCTTGTTGCAGCACTGGAGAGAGAGAGAGAGAGAAGTTATCAGCTGTAAAAGCCGGGAGTAGAATTATATCACAATTTAGTTAGATGTTGGAATTATAGATTAACTTATTGTAAGTTAGTGTCGTAGTGATGTAGGTGTACACGTACAGTTCTATCTAGTCATCGGTATGTTATAATAAGGGTTAGAGATATATAGAGAGATTGAGTTAGTTCGTTGTGGTTAGGTTAGTGAGAGGAAGATTGTAAGTTAGAATATCCACTCCAGTTAACTGTTTATCACATGAAAAACAATTAGGTTTAATTCCCACTTAAGGGCAATAAGGAGAAAAACTTTATATTTTCATGTAATACTGCACGAAATTGTATTTCACCAAATTGCTTTCTCACCTTCCCTTGCTTAAGTAGCCATGGATTTATTAACATTATTTGGATTTATTATCTTCAAGGGATAGTAAGGGTGGACTTTATGTGGTGTGTCTGATAGTACCAGTAGCCCTAAATACAAATAAAGTGGGACTAAATGCAACAAATTACGTTACTGATTGATGATACCACCATACGTACACTATACAGCATCCAGAAGCAGACGTAAAGCTTACGGTGCAGGAACGTCAGACAGTTTTATGAAAATAAGTTGCATTTGTATCCATCTACATGTACATGAGGGAATATAGTCCAATCTTTATTTCTGAATCGCCGGTTATTAATCGGTTAAATATGCAATTTTGGGAAACACATAAACATTATCATTCAAATAATTAATTACATTTAGATATAAAGCGGTTCTATCATTACGCAAACTCACTTCAAACTTTTAGCGATAACTTAAAACTTAACTTAATTTCAAACGTTAATAATATTTGTAGAATTTAAATATCCGTATAGCATAAGTTAGATGTACAGCGAGTACAATGTTAAAAAATTTGTAGTAGTCGCAGTCAGTAGAAAATTAAATAATGATTTTGATTAATTAATATAAAAACACCTCTGTCTGTAATATTTATAAATTTTCTTACTAAATGGTTTATTGGGGGAGAGATGTGGAGATTATTTATGGTCGTAATATTATTACAATAATTAACTGGGCGATTAAATTAGCTCGGAAACAGAGTTGTATACCCGGTGACGAGCAGTTCCACAACGAGTCGCTGTGTGGGCAACTCGGATAACATCGCCCAGGACTGGGACTCCGGGCAGCGGAGGAGCGTGGGGCCGAACACAACGCCGAGGTTCTCCGGCCCCATCAGGTTGGAGTCGGAGAGGCGGGAGACGCGAACGAGATGAGCGAGGAAGTATCGGAGCGTCTGGAAGTGCGCGGGAGGGAGGGCCTGCAACGCGGCGCGGAGCGACTCCACCCGCTGCGGGAACGACTCACGATTGGCCGCCGCTATAAAGTGGGGATACGCCTCGAAACTAATCAGCGGGATGGGCAGGTCCCGGAAGTAGAGTTTGAGCGCCCCGGCGACCGCGTTCACGTCGTCGAACTCTTCGAGTCGAGCTCCCGCGCCGTCGGACTCGAACGCGGATCGGATCGACTCGATGTCCTCGTTGAACCCGCACTCCCGGTACAGCCCCTCGCAATGCAAGCCGCGGCTCTCCAACTCCCGCACGCAGACCTCCACCACGAACGGGATGCTGGTCTTATACGCCTTCACCAAGGTAGTCAGGTCGACCCCGAACACGCGTTTAACGAACTTCATGTCCGGGACGCAGTCACGAGGGACAGAGACCGCGCATTGTTTGTGGATAATGAGACCGCAATCTGCGCAGCGCATCCCCTGCTGCACCAATCCCCACATAAAGTTTCCGCACCACTGACACCAGTGGAGGCCTTTGAATGAGTTCATCTTGAAACCGTGTGGCTTCTCGTAGTCGTAGCATTGCGGTGCGGCAGTAGCGGTGCTAACTGCGGTGTCACCGGCGGTGTCAGCCTCAGCGATACTCACCTGCAGCTGCTGTACCGGTGCGTAAACTTCGGCGTTACCGGGACGTGCGGATACCTCGCTGTTACCGACACGTGCGGGATGTTTGTGTTTCTGGAACTGGGTGACCCGGTCGTACACGGGCTCCTGGGCCATCACTGAGATATAGTCCGAGGCTTCCAGCTCCATGTACATCGTGATCAACCCGTCTTGCACCAACTCCTGCATCGTCTCGAATCGCTTCTCCCCGACATAATGTGTCCGACTGGAGTGGTCGAAGTAAAGTTTGTAGTTTTTGTTATCCCCGTGGAAGCGGAGTCCCAGTGTGTAGCTCCCGGGCTGGCGTTGACTCTCGCGGATCAAGTAATCACCGTCGGCTCGGAGCAACTGCGTCGCTTGTTCGCGCGATATCGGGCCGTGGTATTCTCGTCCGTAGAATTCCGGACGGTTGGGAATAGAGCGCTCAGACACAATCCGTTTCGGTTTCGGTGCCTGCTGTTGAAGTTGGTACAGATAGGATTTCCATAACGGTTGTTCGGATACGCGGTTACTTTCATAACCATCATTATTATCTACCATATGGTATGCCATTGCTCCATATACTGATATACTGATATAAGTAGGCCAGGCACACCTGCTGACCTGGGCACACAGCGACACAGGCAGCCTATCGCAGTCAGGCAGTAGGCCAAGGCCAGACCCTACTAACCCAGATCACAGAACTACCACCGAATCGCACCGATCAGCCGTAAAGGACTGTGGACTGTAGACATGTGTAGGCGTAACATAAGACTGTAAGACTAAATTCTGGGAAGGAGCATCCTTAACTCTACTAATACAGTAATACATAATAATAGGCCCTCTAAAGGTTTTTTGGAATCCTTTCTACTCATTGGACATGGACAGTTGGATGCTACCCGCTACGCTACTGGTAATGATACATCTCATGATGTTAAATATAATATGTTAAGCACTTAGGAGAGAACTTGTAGGCCTACATGCTACATCTACTCGGCTACTCGCTTAGTCGCTACTGTATTTTTAGAGGCCTGATTTTGATGATCTTAGATATTTCCGAACATAGATTCTAACTAGTTGAACATAGATCCCAATTTATGCTATTAATAAAAGCCTTTGGCTGTTTGGTAATCATCATGTTAGTCGCGAAGCGAACTTAGATCCCACGTTGAAAGCAAAGCGAACTTGTCTCAGTATATTATTTATTAGGCCTATATATCTGTATATTAATTAATTATATTATTAGTATTTTATCAGTTGTCTCAGTATTATTATATTTCTGTATTTTAATAGAGTAGTCCTGAGTCCTTATACCAGTATTCCAGTGTATTCAGTATTGGGCTACCCTACCGGTATTCAATTCATCTGTCAGTCTGTTGCTGTGCTGGTCATAAATTACGGTACGTAGCACGTAGGCCTAATGCAATTTTATTTTTTCAATACCTCTCCCAACTTAGTTACGATCCACCTTGCTTACGACCCTCCCCCTTCATCACTCCCACAGCTGGCAGCTGGCAATACGGCCTTTTAGCCAAGCGAAAAGCAGAAAAGACAGCTATATTTCGTCGACAAAAAGCCGACCATGTATTTCCTGGGATACTTACTGTCTTAATGCATTGGTCACTGACAATGTGTTGTGTTGACCCCATGCTAAGTACCCTTTGGCACGTTCATAGGTTGTGGCCATTCCGGTTTATATTTGTAGGAGCGCCATGCGCCAGAGCCGGCGCGTTTTGAGATTTTCGAGCACGCCAAGCGCCAACTTGGCGCGTTTTTATTTTTATTGTAAAGCGCGCCGGATTAATCTGGCGCAAAGTGTATGGATTCCAGTCTGGCCTGGATGTAGAATATTATCTGCTCCTGCTGCGTATCCCAGAAAAGCCAGATGGGATCCTGAGTTTTTTAACATAGGTAGGTCTGTAGGTTAGGTAATACAATAAATAATATCTTTTTCTCAACTACGGTCTAGAATCTAGAACTCTACTGATGGCCTAATCAAATAAGATGCTAATAAATAATGCTCCAAAGTCTGACAGTAATTAATTTCATATTCTATATTATAGTAATGACTAATACGAGGTAATACGGTTGTAATATACCGGTACAAAATTTAGCTTAAACTACTCTGCTACTGCACTAACTGACTAAAGGGGCCTTCGCGCAGCACGAAGTATAGATGAGCTATAATCATAGTCTGATAGTCAGGGCTGGCAAAGTAGGTTTTTGTAAACCTAGGTTTTTGTCGATTTTTGTCAAAACCCAAAATTTGAAAAAAGCCTAAAACAGTAAAACAGCCATTCCAAGCAAAAGTAAACCTTTTGGTGAAAAATGAAAGTACTTAGAAATGCATTTATTTTGTATTGAGTGTGTAGCACACATATTGTGCTTCATAAAACTGCTTTCAAATGTTCCACAACCCTCGCCAATTTTTTTTACAGCGTCCGCAAAATGTGATTTAAAAAATGCCAAAAATTCAATATTTTTGGCATAATTACATACAAACCAAAATGGCATGATAATTACCAAACTGGCAATGCCATATGTTTTTCAGAATCTTATATCTATGTAGTAATTAGCTATGTCGGTTAAATAATGTACAACTAATAAATATTTTTCTAATAGCATTGTAATGAGTGGATGGAAAATATGTCACGACCGTTACGCTGAAGAACAAGTTTTTCCAATATCTCCATATCCCCGGCAGTAATGGTTATAATCTTTTATATCTATTGTTAGGTGGTTCGTATCAATTGTTTGAGTCATGTAGTTTAACTTGACTGTATGTTCCAGTTGTAGTAATCAGCGTAACGGTCGTGACATTAACATGTGGGAAATGGGAATATTAGCATAGCATGTATAATTCAAGGAACGAAAGGTCGTCTTTTTTACTCTCCATTTAGATTACATTTTGGAATATGATTCCACACAAAGTGATAATTGTAATATTGGGTGTACAAAGGTTTCTTCTTAACCTATAATGTGCCATAAGAGCACTTATGACCGTAACGGTTGTGACACAAACTTAGGAATCATTATTATACAGTATAAATTAATTTGTATCATTTATGATACCACTGCTGCTGTGGGATGTAATTATAATTATACTGTAATCAGGTAGTACACATAATAACCAAAATATCAGCTTACAATACTACATAGAACAGTAGAACGTATGGCTGCTTACATATAATCTGCAAAATTTGAAAAATTATGTTTATTTACTCTTGCACTTTTCATTTTAGCACCGAACATTGTAGGTGTAGGCCTATTCAACTGCGGAATTTAAAAAGCCTTCCATTGAAATCAGCGCACCAGAAAACCTGTATGTAATAGAAATAAACACCATCCCTACATGTCTAGTTGTTTTCACTAATTTGAAAAATGCTGTTTACTTGCACTTTTCATTTTAGCACCAAAAATGGTAGGTATGTTCAACCAGTCAACTGCGGAATTTGAAAAGCCTTTCATTGAAATCGGCGTACCAGAACAGCAGGAAAAACTGTATGTAATAGAGAAAGAAACACCATTCGTACAATTCTAGTTGTTTTCACTAATTTGAAAAATGCTCGTTACTTGCACTTTTCATTTTAGCACCAAAAATGGTATGTCAGTGGATGTGTTCAACTGCGGAATTTAAAAAGCCTTCTATTGAAATCGGCGTACCAGAAAACCTGTATGTAATTGAAATAAATACCATTCAGCCATTCCTACAATTCTTATTGTTTCAACTAATTTTAAAAATGCTGGTTACTTGCACTTTTCATTTTAGCACCAAAAACGGTAGGTCAGTAGGTGCGTTCAACTGCGGAATTTAAAAAGCCTTCCATTGAAATCGGCGTACCAGAAAACCTGTATGTAATTGAAATAAATACCATTCCTAAAATTCTTATTGTTTTCACTAATTTGAAAAATGCTGGTTACTTGCACTTTTCATTTTAGCACCAAAAATGGTAGGTGTGTTCAACTGCGGAATTTAAAAAGCCTTCCATTGAAATCAGCGCACCAGAAAACCTGTATGTAATTGAAATAAACACCATTCCTACAAGTCTAGTTGTTTTCATTAATTTGAAAAATGCTGTTTACTTGCACTTTTCATTTTAGCGCCAAAAATAGTAGATGTGTTCAACTGCGGAATTTAAAAAGCCTTCCATTGAAATCGGCGTACCAGAAAACCTATATGTAATTGAAATAAATACCATTCCTACAAGTCTAGTTGTTTTCATTAATTTGAAAAATACTTGTTACTTGCACTTTTCATTTTAGCACCAAAAATGGTAGATGTGTTCAATTGCGGAATGTAAAAAGCCTTCTATTAAAATCAGCGTACAAGAAAACCCGGTCACGACGACCGTTACGCCAACTTTAAACTGGAATACAATCAATAAAACGTAATGTATTCCAGTGCGGTTTCTATTTTATTAAAGGTCCATATCTTAGGATCATATCATAGTAATATCTTTTCAATATCATTCTTCCATGTGCCCTTAGAATACTCATTAATACCGGAAACCCATGCGGAATATCACGACCGTTACGCTGGAATGGCTGAAAACTAGGTTTTTAGGTTTTTGATCACAAAAAAGAGCCAAATTGCTTATTTTTTGAAAATTTCTGATGACAAAAATATATTTTGGTTCCATCAGTCCATGCATGAAACCCACAGACTACAGACTAGTACTTTTTAAAACAAATATCAAATCGATTATTGTAATACCACAATACCGGTACCTATATCAGTCGGTGATATAGGCGATTTTGGACTTGATCCAATTTTGGAACTTGCTAAGTCAAAATTGGACTTCCATTCCAATATCGGAATTAATTTTGATATGAATTACAGTGAATTTTCCACGGCCTACAATTTTTTCAGACGGGATCTGAAATTTAACCTACATGTTCTTTACTACAAAATAAGAGCTTTGACCGTGCACGAGAAAATTTCACGGTGCACCACAAAGACAACCGACATTTAAAGTTTTGCGCATCCAATTTTGGACTTTAGGTCCAATTTTGTCTTTCCATCAGCACTATACTACTGTACTACGCTGTAGGTACAGTACACTGCAGTAAAATGGCAGAATGGGTAGCGTATTGTTTGTATTGAACAGCACATAGCAGCACTTAGCACTTTAAGTCCACAGTTGTCTTTCTGAATGAAATTTATCTTATTTACTCTATTTTGTTTCACTTTGTCAATGTACGTACAATGTACATACGTAAATAGATTTTAAAAACTAGAACTGTAACAATCTGTTGAAATGATTAAGATACCTTCCATGTCCTTCACGCAGTATTTGAGATACTAAACAATCCATTGAAACGTTTAAGAGACCTTCGTGCAGCATGTGGGGCACTGTAACAATCTGTTGAAACGTTTAAGAGACCTTCGTGCAGCATGTTGGATACTGAAACAATCTGTTGAAACGTTTAAGAGACCTTCGTGCAGCATGTTGGATACTGAAACAATCTGTTGAAACGTTTAAGAGACCTTCGTGCAGCACATGCGATACTGTAACATTGTATAACAATCTGATGAAACGTTTGAGAGACCTTCGCGAAGTATGTGAAATACTGAAACAATCTGTTAAAACGTTTGAGACCTTCGCGCAGCATGTGGAGATCTGTAACATTGTGTAACAAGCTGTTGAAACGTTTAAGAGACCTTCGCGCAGCATGTTGGATACTGTAACAATCTGTTGAAACGTTTAAGAGACCTTCGTGCAGCATGTTGGATACTGAAACAATCTGTTGAAACGTTTAAGAGACCTTCGTGCAGCACATGCGATACTGTAACATTGTATAACAATCTGATGAAACGTTTGAGAGACCTTCGCGAAGTATGTGAAATACTGAAACAATCTGTTAAAACGTTTGAGACCTTCGCGCAGCATGTGGAGATCTGTAACATTGTGTAACAAGCTGTTGAAACGTTTAAGAGACCTTCGCGCAGCACGTGGCGTACTCCAACATTGTGCAACAAACTGTTGAAACGTTTAAGAGACCTTCACGGGGCACGTGGCTCGCTGTAACATTGTAACAAGCTGTTGAAACGTTTAAGAGACCTTCGCGCAGCACGTGGCGTACTCCAACATTGTGTAACAAGCTGTTGAAACGTTTAAGAGTCCTTCGCGCAGCACGTGGCGTACTGTAACATTGTTAACAAGCTGTTGAAACGTTTAATAGACCTACGTGCAGCACATGGGGTACTGAAACAATCTGTTGAAACGTTTGAGAACTTTGCGCAGCATGTGGCGAACTGTAACAGTGTGTAACAAGCTGTTGAAACGTTTAAGAGACCTTCGCGCAGCACGTGGCTTACTGTAACATTGTGTAACAATCTGTTGAAACGTTTGAGAGACCTTCGCGCAGTACGTGGCGCACTGTAACATTGTGTAACAAACTGTTCAAATGCTTAAGAGACCTTCGCGCAGCACGTGGCTTACTGTAACATTGTGTAACAATCTGTTGAAACGTTTGAGAGACCTTCGCGCAGCACGTGGCGCACTGTAACATTGTGTAACAAGCTGTTGAAACGTTTAAGAGACCTTCGCGCAGCACGTGGCGTACTCCAAGACTCCAACATTGTGTAACAAACTGTTGAAACGTTTAAGATACCTTCGCGTTCGCGCAGTATGTGAGATACTAAAACAATCTGTTGAAACGGTTCAAAGGCCTTCGCGCAGCACATGAGACACTAAAACAATATATTGAAACGATTAAGAGGTCTATTTATTTTCCATCATAGCTAACACCCCACTTCATGATATTGGCTGAGGCTGATTGAATGGGATAATCTTTTTAGGCTCATTAAGCCAAGGAATGCCTGTTCACCACCATCGCACCATGGATGATATTCTATAGTAAACCTCTTCCATTATGTTTTCCAATGTTGCCTTGGTTCCCATTTATTGACCACTCACAAGGACCTTCTAGGGATCGAAACTTGGCTTCCTAATTGGAAGCCCAGGAATGTCACCATCACCAATAGACCAAGCTGCTGCTTGGTCTAGGGTCTAGCTGCAGCTGTGCTTCTATCGTAAAACTGTGCTGTACAGCTGTACAGGGTACAGCTCTAGTCGTGCCCATATAGCCTTATCTGCTTATGGTCGGACCCCTGTACCTTGTTACTAGTGTTACAGGTTACAGCAGTCATCCTCCATAGCATCTCTGCAAACAAAGTCCAATTTTGGAATGTATGAATACATTTCTGCAAAAGCATGGTAGGAATATTGAATTTGGCACAAAAAACATATATTTATTGAAAAATGATAGAATTTATGATGGAAATATACTTGCAGGACTTTAAAATATTTTTTTTTAATTTATAAAAGTCCAATTTTGGAGTGTATTCCGATTTCGGAATCTACCCTTGCACAAAGTTCCAAAATTGGAATAAGTCCAAAATCGCCTATATCACCGACTGTATATCGTAGGCTTATCTACCAGTCTGCCAACTGCCAGTCAGCCAACTGCCAGTGCTGTATAAAATATAATCTTGAAGAAATGCAGCCCCATACAGCCATATAATATATCGAACCATAACGAATGAACTGATGGACCAACCAAGCTCAGGCTGTCAGGCAGTCCAGCAGTCAGGTCAATCTAATCAATCAAGTACCGTAATACAAATACAGCCTGACAGAAACACTAAAAAAACCTAGTGATAACATTCAAAAACCTGCAAAAACCTTCCAAAAACGGACCGTCGCCGAGGAACTAAAGAAGCCTATCCAGCTATCAGTGTACCGGTACTGTCAGACTGCTGGACTGTGTGTAGACTCTATCATGTTTTGTTCCATTTCATTTCATTAACCGACTTAATTGTTATTACTGTATTACAGTATTAGCATTCAAACATTTCCAGTCTACAAGTTGCAACGATATGCTAAAGACTCGACTCACCCTCTGCTGCTCTGTTAGTCTGTCACCGACTGACCGAGGCTGCTAGGCTACTGGGCTAGCGGTCAGCCTAAACACCCAACTACACCCAACTTTCACCCAACTACACCCAACTACACCCAACTTTCACCCAACTACACCCAACTACACCCAACTTTCACCCAACTACACCCAACTTTCACCCAACTACACCCAACTTTCAGCCAACTACACCCACACAGTTCCACCCCACTACACCCAACTTCCACTGCACTTCCACTCTGCATCCAACTTACACCAAACTATACCTACTGTATGGCACCAAACTTCCACAAATTACAATATGTACAGTAACAAACTCTTCGAGGAATTGCTGAGATATGAGCTTTTAAATGTTTCATGTACTGTATGTTGCCCCCACTGCTGAGCAATTATGAAAATAACAAACTAACGTTTTATATTTTTTGCAGGTTGGTTCTAGAATAATTGATGAATTTAGCAATAAATATACAAAGGAGAGACGCAGAGACTATTGACGAACGATCCAAGCTACAGTATAAAACTAAACTGGCGCTGTTTGGGATTGTGGTGAAAATGAAAACGGTATTGATACACAGGGGGGTCACCGTCACAGCCTTAACGACGAAATCGCATTGGAAACTTCTGTTATGGGAATAGCAATGCAGATAATTCGTACAAAGTTAATGGACATAAGTTCTATATTATACAGTATGTTTAATGCAATTATAATAATGTAATTATCCTTTATGTATCATAGAATACAAGAAAAAGAACTGTAACATTATTTTCAGCAGCTTTATTTTAATCTTGGGCCCATGTAAACACTTTCTGCCGTTATATATTTAACTTTGCAGTTGCCCCCATGTGAAGAATCCCAGGTTTTCATTAAAATCACAGGTTACAAAAGGACTGAATCTAACCAAAACAATAAACGAAATTTAGCCGTATCAAAACGAAACGTATCAAAAAGATAAATTAAAAAAAATAAAAAATCTTCATACATAAAATTCCAATAAAATGTCGACCGAAAAGTGAAATCCTGGTATTATTCACATGGGCGAACTTTATGGCCTTTATATTAATTAATTTTTAACGAAACAACAGCAATAATTTTAGAACATTTTACATTTTTGATAAACTAAAAGGGGATCTGGTAAGATCTGTACAGGTCAAGGGAATTTCTGCAAGGAACTTATTATGATCTTCACATACAGGCGATGCCAGAATGGACAAGATCTCTACAGTATGAGAATCGATAAGATCGTTATACATTACAGATCTTACAGTAGTAGAAATAATAATTCATCACACTAGGGTAGAGAATTGCAGACGTTGATCAACGTAATCATATAGACGCGGCTTGTGGTCTCTAGTACATACTGTACAGTATATGTACAGTAGGATATGACAATATTCAGCTTATTTTATTACAAACAACGAAATGGGAGAAGTGTATTTAATCTTTCAGACATTCCACCCATTCGAAAATCCTCATGTGATCAACATTGAGGTTTCCAAACTAATGTGTGCATTGTACTTGACACAATGAACCCGGCGTAGCATTCTTGTGAATGTGCCATCCAGAGATTTGGTGTCCTCAGCAGTTAGAGCCCAGCATGGACTCCCGTAGAGGAGTACTGGAACTACTGCTGCTCTAAATAATCGGACCTTGAGTTTCCGATTAATTCTCGGTGACTTCCAAATCCTGGAAAGCCTATTCAAGGCTGCCCATGCCTTTCCCTTACGTATTCGAAGGTCCTCACCTGACTTCCGGATCCATGATCCCAGGTAACAGAAGTTGTCCACATGCTCAAGCATACCATCCTTTGAGCTTATGCTCATCCGATCAGAGACTTGCTGAGGACTTTCAAAGTTAACTGTCAAAATTGTGGTCTTTCTGGAGGTAATAAAAAGACCAACACTAGAAGCAGAATGTTCTAATGAGCTGAGGAGCCGTTGGGCTCCCTCTAATGATTCTGAGAGTACTCCTAAGTCATCAGCAAAGTCTATCTGATCAACATTGAGGTTTCCAAGCTAAATTCTCACATGTGAATGAATAATACAGTATGTCACACACTTTAGGTATGTTGCTACATAGTCGGATCCCAAGTGGGGTTTCTCATGGGGCTTTAATGTGGATCAGTTGGCGAAAATCTTCAAAAGTTACTTACGAATGAATTTTTCGTTACAGACAGACAAGCGGACAGAACGACCGACTGGAGATGAAATTTTGCCCTATTTTTACTAATTGCAATTGTGCGCTAAGGCTTGCCCTGACTGCGTGACTCGTCCCACAGAACACCAAACTCTCCAACCAACTACACTCAACTTTGACTCACTTTCACCCAACTACACTCCACTTCCACCCAACTCTCACCCAACTACACCCAACTTTCACCCAACTACCCCCAACAACACCCAACTTTCACCCAACTACACCCAATTCTCCACCCAACTACACCCAACTATCACCCAACTACAGTACACTCAACATTGTCTCACTTCCACCCAACTACACTTACCTTTCACCACTTTCTCGCAGGTCAGGATTTTTGAAAATAAAAAATTATAAAGCAAATTATAAAATTGTCAAAAACCATACAAATCCTAATCTACGTCGCTTTTTTGGATGTGAAGATGAGTAGGACATACAGTACAATATATCTAATGTTTAGTTCTGAGGCATAACAGCGAGAACATGCGAGCCACGTAGTAAAGGCGAGCCTTAACGCACTATGATAATTAGTAAATACTGGAAAATTTATTTCGAGTTATTATCATATTCGAGTTAGTGAAATATTGAAACGAGGGACCGAAGTGAGATAAAAGTACATTATACACTATAATATGTTGTTTTATTGTTAATTTATTGTTATTACTAATAAATTTATTAATATATTGTTATTACTTAACGCTCGTCTATGGACGAGCCGCAAATAATCCATCTATCTACTGTATTTACGGCTTGTCCAAGGACAAGCGTTAAGTACGGTAATTCAGAAATTTAACAATAAAATATTATAATTATCCTTTGTATCATATTACAAGAAAGATTGTAACATACAGTAGTCTTTATTTTCAACAGTTTTATTCTAAACTTCGTGGCCTTTATATTAATTTGATCTTATCTTTCGTTTATTATTTTGGTTCCATGAGAAATTTATTATTCGCCTATATTATACAGAAAGTACTTTATTTGCTAACCATTAAGATTGGATCAGGGAGCCAAATGGAGTGTAAACTTGAGACATGTAAAATGTAATGAGAAATGTAAAAAGTTCTAAAATTATTTCTGTTGTTTCGTTAAAAATTAATTAATACAGTATAAAGGCTATAAAGTTTAAGATAAAGAAGCTGAAAATAATGTTACAGTTTATTTTCTTGTATTCTATGATACATAAAGGATAATTACATTATTATAATTGCATTAAACATACTGTATAATATAGAACTTATGTCCATTAACTTTGTACGAATTATCTGCATTGCTATTCCCACAGCAGAAGTTTCCAATAATGCGATTTCGTCGTTAAGGGGGGGTACACCATTTTCGGCCAACTCTTCGATTTATCACTCTCAGCGTTTCAAAATTGTTTGATTTTGGCTAAAATTTGGCATATAGGTGCCTAAGATGCTATTCTACATGACAGGTCAGAAAATTTTTTTTTTTCGCTATTGAATATTAGTTAATACTAGTTAACAACAAAAAAAACTTGGTTGCGTTTAAAACCCTAAGGCTTTTACAGTTTTGAACCTAATCATATGAAAGTTTTTTTATATGATAGATCAAAGATGGGGCAACATAACTATCAGGCGAAATTTTGTTAAAATAATTCTGCACCGCTAGGTGGCGCTGCAAATTTATGCAAATTTTTAGGTTTTTTATAAATAGTATTAAATTTTATTAACAAAAAATTTCGAAAAGTTGCCTGATACTTTTATGCAGGGTGGCTATCTAGACACCCACAGAAAGTTTCAGACTAATTGCTCAAAAATTGTAGAAGTAGTAGGGTTTTGAAGTCGAGAATTTCATAAAAAATTTTTTTGGAGATAATCGACCTTTCATTATATATAGTAATAGTAATTTCAATAGGATTCCGTAAATGGAAATTTACATAACTTGAAAACTAAAAGAGCTATTAAATAGCGGTTTTCAGATATGGAAACACCATTCAATGGTGCATTACAATAGACCATAAAAAAAATTTCGACATATTTTGGACCAAAATGGTGTACCCCCCCCTTAAGGCTGTGACGGTGACCCTCCTGTGTATCAATACCGTTTTCATTTTCACCGCAATCCCACAGCGCCAGTTTAGTTTGTACTGTAGCTTAGTTTGGAGTTTTGATGCGTGGTATGTGTAGACATCTATAGGTATCTGGATCGTTCGTCAATAGTCTCTGTGTCTCTCCTTTGTATATTTTTTGCTAAATTCATCAATTATTCTAGAATCAACCTGCAATAAAAATAAAATGTTAGTTAGTTATTTTCATAATTGCAGGGCAGTGATGGCAAAATACAGCACGAGTACATGCAACTTTTAAAAGTTCATATCTCAGCAATTCCTCAAAGAAGTTCAGAGTTTGTTACTGTACATATTGTAATTTGTGGAAGATAGGTGCCATACAGTATAGAGTTTGGTGTAAGTTGGATGCTGTTGTGTTGAAGTTGGGTGTAGTTGGTGAAAGTTGGGTGTAGTTGGGTGAAAGTTGGGTGAAAGTTGGGTGTAGTTGGGTGAAAGTTGGGTGTAGTTGGGTGTAGTTGGGTGTAGTTGGGTGAAAGTTGGGTGTAGTTGGGTGATTAGGCTGACCCCTGGGCTAGGCTAAACTGGCAGTCTGGTTGAACTTAGATCCTAACTAAGTGAACTTAGATCCTATCCGACAGTCTGGAGGAGCTTAGCCTTAGATCCGAACTAGGTGAACTTAGATCCCAATTTATACAAATTCCTTAGCACACGCTAGACTGCTAGAGGAGAGGCGAACTTAGATCCCACATCATGTAGTGCTGGCCACGTTCAATTGATATTATAGTATTGTACTGTGTTGCATTTTACATTAAGCAATTAAAATTAAGCATATAAAAGTACCCGTACTTACAGACTTATAATGATCTAATGCAAATAAGTCATACACTCGAGAGTAGTTGCGATTAGTTACTCACCAACAAACTATAATTTGCAAATTAATAGCTAATTCGGTGCAATGTATTATTTATTATTATTATTATGGTAGTAGGATCTATAAGTTCGCTTCCCTTCAAGCGTGATAATATTTACAGTAAGGTCTGCTGCTGGCCTATGGCAGTATGGGGATGACGTTTTTACATTAACACAGCTATGGTACAGCAATATTGTTAAAAAAAGGTCAGAATGTATAGTTAAACACAAACAGAGACAAAGTATTGAAATTGATAATGTGAACAAATCTTACATTGTTGTATGGCCCAACCCAGGGCGTTTCTTATCAAGGTTAACATTAAGGTGATCGGATATTGGATAGTGCAAGTACAGAAGTACCGTACCTACTGTACGTACACCATATACTACACTACACACACAAGCACATGCAACTCACTAGAATGTATAATGTCACATCACAGCTGTCACAGCATGACACTGACTGACACATTTACAACAAAAGTTCGGTAATATACCAATATACAGATATATGCCTGCAAGCTGCAACTCAGCAACTACAACCACTCTCTCTGCCAGTCTACAGCTACTCTTCCTCTTATCAGAATAAAAAATGCCAAAAACGGCAGGTCAAAAACTTCCAATTTTGGAACTAGAGGTTACAGTATCAAAATTTTAATCATAAAAAACCAAAAGCATGGTGAATTTTTTTTTTATCTCCGTCAAAAGTTTCTAAATGCATCAAAATATAATTTTTTGCAAAATTTAGTTAACCCCAGCCAATATTGGCTGACCCTGGACAGAAAATATATCAAAAATTCCAATTTTGGCATGAAAACTTCCAATTTTGAAAAATGCCAATTTTGGCATAGATCAGTGACTGACCGGTATCTGTTCTGTTCCCACCAAGCTTCCAACAAGAAAAAAGCTCCCTCACAAATCACAACATACAGAACAGACATAGGCCCTATCAGCCTATTGAAAAGTTTTATTTTCTGCGCCGAACGCGGCGCCGGGTGCCTAAAATCCTGCGCCGGCTCTGAGCAAAACCACGCCGGGTGCAAAAAATCCTGCGCCGGCTCTGTGCAAAACCACGCCGGGTGCAAAAAATCCTGCGCCGGCTCTGTGCAAACCCACGCCCATGCCAGGTGCAAAAATCCTGCGCCGGCTCTGTGCAATGCAAAACGCTGCGCCGGGTGAAAAATCTTCCACCGGCTCCTCAAAGCTGCACCGGGCTGACTGGTATAAAACATAAAATATGCCTGTTATACTGTACTGTACAGTACCTGTAGTTTATTCGGTTATCTATAATACTGCAGCTGCACTAATCCGAGTTGTTACTTAAACGAACGAAAGTTGTGGGTGGGTGAAATGAAAATAAGGATACAGAGACGGAAAACCTTAAAGACAAATGCAACAAGTACAGTAGGTACGTTGTTTTATTCCAAAAAGTGTAACATTACGAAACAACTACTTAAGAAACACTGCATGTAAATTTTTGTTGTCAAGTAAAGTGTACATTTTTTGAAATTACTCAAATGTTACAATATGAATTACAGAAAGAATATTAAAGACTACTTCAGTAGGCCTAGTCCTTGTATTTATGTACTACGTTCTACTTTACTACATACTACGTACTGTGGTCCGGTATACGCCTATGCTACAGATACGGTATGTCTGAATGAATAATGACTAGCTGTATGTTATGTTATGTTATTAATATCGCCAGAATAACAATAAAATATTAATTTTTGCACATGTACATACACGTATAGTAGATTAAAATAAAATGAACACATATCTGCAAAGTACGCTAATAAGCGTATGTATGTACTATTGTCTGATTGTAACAGTGTAATAAAAATACGGATAATGGTATTCAGGTAAAATTAGTAAAATAATTAAAATTAGTAAAATAATTAAAATTAGTAAAATAATTAAAATTAGTAAAATAATTAAAATTAGTAAAATAATTAAAATTAGTAAAATGATTAAAATTAGTAAAATAATTAAAATTAGTAAAATAATTAAAATTAGTAAAATAATTAAAATTATAGTTTATTTACAGTACTTACAGTTGGTGCATATTAATTATTAAAAAAAAATGAAATTACAGTAAAATTAAATTAAAAAACGGCAAAGCATACTAACAGTAGGTTCAAGGGCTTCAACAACATACAGTACTAAAGGCAAACATATTAATAAGGACAAGTTTACAATACTCTATATGATACAACACAACAATACGTAGTTATACGTAACATAAATTTGGTACCGCAGGTAGTACCGTACAGTATGTCGCTTTAAGTAAAATATTACTGCTGAAATAAAACGCGCAAAGTAAAGTAACTACAAAAGATAGGACAACAATTAAACATAAAAAAACACTATTTTAAAATTTAACACAAAAAAATGTTTTTTGAGATTGAAAAAATTAAAACAATAGGTACTGTAGCTAGATTTTAATAAATCCGAAAGATTGTATCCGTTGTATCCGAAAGATATCGCTTTCGCTACTGCCACTTGGCGCACAGGAGTATCACTATATATTCATTTTAAGGGACATTTCGCAGTCTAGTCTATTTTTGAATATGCTCAATCATGGAGTACCAAGGGTATTGCATGCATTAACAACACTTTCCGGTAATGGTAAAGGATTCCAAATGTTTACAACGCTGTCTACAAAGTTGTTGTGGAGTTAGGAACGAAACTGGAAGAAATTACTTCGCTCAATTTTGTCAATCCCGTTGATAAACTTGTAGGCCTATGTTGTTATAAGGTCGGCTAGTACACGGCGATATATTAATGTCGGTAGTTTGAGTGCAGGTAGTCGGTTTTCATATGACAACTCAGCCAGCGATAGTACAACTGTACAAGGCGAGTGACCACACGGTGTTGTACTTGTTCAAGACGTTCAATATTTATCATGTCGGAGGAATGGCGAACAAACAACTGTGTCGTATTAAAGGAGAGGCCGAACAAAGGATTTGTATAACAGGGTCAGAGGGTAAACATCGGAGCTTCCAAATATGTAAAAGTTCTTCGTATTGAATGTACGACTCGCATGGCGCGGGCTGGAGTCTTTGTGCGGTGAGCTGTGATGCTGTGAAGGACAAGTCTGGTGTAAATGTAATTCCAAAATCACGTTCCTCGGTCAGTCGGTTGCCGATAAAAGTGTCCGTCCATTCATTGTGTAAAAAGTTGCTTGGGGATTTCTAGAACCTAGATTTATGCATGACCTTGCACTTGGAGTCATTGAACTGTAATTTCCAATGGTTACACATGTGTGTCGGTAATAAATTGTTTCATTATCAATAGTGCCATAGTACAGTAGTATAAGTCGTTTTGTTTTATTCACTGTTCAACTTCATTTATTAGATTTATTATATGTGCAGTTTTATTTATACGCTTCTATGACAGCGGTGTCTCCATCCAAATAATATAATATAATATAAATATAGCTTATACAATACAGCAATATTATGTAAATAAATAAACTGACTATGACCAATAGCAATAATGACTGATCAGCTGATAGCTGGAACTGTGATAGCCTACCTGCCTACTGCATAACAGCATAAGGTTAATACGCGTAAATAAATGACCAGTTGCAGTCAGCCAGTGCTGCAGTGTGAGTTTCCTTTCTGCCTCCTGCATGGCCAGTTGTTATTGTGTTGCTGGGGTGCTGTGCTGTTGGTCTGATGAACGCATGTCTGCTGTCTCAGTCTCACTGTCTGCCTGGTGCTAGGTTCGGCTGATTTCTGGAATAGTGTCTACATCATTGTCCAGAATAGGGTGTTTCCCTTCACTTCTATGGGGCTTTCTATTATTCCTACCTGTCCCAAATACGTTGTGTAATGATTTCCCACCTGTCCAATATAGGGGCATCCAATCAAATCATCATATGAGCCAACTCCTCGTCATCGGACCAATACCAACATTCCTAAAGTTAGGCATCTCCCTTATTGGCTATATAATGTAAAGGTTAATGGAAAATTCCACTGATATATAATCCAAGTGTCAGCTACGAATCCGGGGCTCATTATAACAACCTATACTGGACAGAGCAACGTATTTGGGACAAGAGCTGGTTGAGGTATATATATGTACAGTGGAAATTCCCATTCTAAATAATTGCATTTGGAATACATGTTCCCTAGTTATGGTTAAAGATATACTGTGGGTGCCTTGCAAATGGCCTGTAAGACTGTGATGCATTATAGGCTATAGTGTCACCATAGTGACGTTATTTCATTTCATGTTGTGCAATTTATTCATATTGTGCAATTTATTCATGTTGTGTAATTTATTCATTGTGGAATTTATTCATTGTGCAATTTATTCATGTGGTGCAATTTATTCACATATAATAAATCTAAATACATTCGTATAATAATAATTTAATTACAATCAAATTAGTGATATCGCAACCTCCTCCCCCAGACTTAACTTCATCCCAAATAGTCCTTAATAAGTCTTAAATTTGACTCAAATAGGTTGTTTGTGTCCCATATAGGGTGTTTGTGTAACGTATAGGGTCTGAAGTACGTATAATGATTTCAAATATTTTCTAAATGTAATGGAATACTCAAAAGAATATAGAATTCACTATCATAGCTTTCATTTTAATTTGTCCCAAATAGGTTGTTTGTGTCCCATATAGGGTGTTTGTTTCCCATATAGGGTGTTTGTGTCCCAAATAGCGTGTCACTTTCTCAAAATGATTTTAAATAGTTTCTAAATCTCATTGAATACTCAAAAGAATATATAATTTAATACCATAGCTTTAATTTCAATTTGTCCCAAATAAGTTGTTTATGTCCCATATAGGGTGTTTGTGCCCCATATAGGGTGTTTGTGTTCCAAATAGCGTGTGACTTTCTCAAAATTATTTTACATAGTTAATAAATATAATGGAATACTCAAAAGAAAATATAATTCAGTATCATAGCTTTAATTTAAATTTGTCCCAAATAGGTTGTTTTTGTCCCATATAGGGTGTTTTTGTGCCAAATAGCGTATGACTTTCTCAAAATGATTTTAATTAGTTTCTAAATCTCATGGAATACTCAAAAGAATATAGAATTCACTACCATAGCTTTAATTTCAATTTGTCCCAAATAGGTTGTTTTTGTCCCATATAGGCTGTTTGTGTCCCGTATAGGGTGTGAAGTGCTTATAATGACTTCAAATAGTTTTGAAATGTAATGGAATACTCAAAAGAATATAGAAATCACTATCATAGCTTTAATTTAAATTTGTCCCAAATAGGTTGTTTTTGTCCCATATAGGGTGTTTGTGTGCCATATAGCGTATGACTTTCTCAAAATGATTTTACATAGTTTATAAATATAATGGAATACTCAAAAGAAAATATAATTGACTATCATAGCTTTAATTTAAATTTGTCCCAAATAGGTTGATTTTGTCCCATATAGGGTGTTTGTGTGCCAAATAGCATATGACTTTCTCAAAATGATTTTACATAGTTTATAAATATAATGGAAATACTCAAAAGAAAATAGAATCCACTACCATAGCTTTAAATAAAATTTGTCCCAAATAGGTTGTTTGTATGCCATATAGGGTGTTTGTGTCCCGTATAGGGTGTGAAATGCTTAAAATGATTTCAAATAGTTTCGAAATGTAATGGAATACTCAAAATAATATAGAATTCACTATCATAGCTTTAATTTAAATTTGTCCCAAATAGGTTGTTTATGTCCCATATAGGGTGTTTGTGTCCCATATAGGGTGTTTGTGTCCCAAATAGCGTGTGGCTTTCTCAAAATGATTGTACATAGTTCATAAATATAATGGAATACTCAGAGGAAAATATAATTCACTATCATAGCTTTAATTTAAATTTGTCCCAAATAGGTTGTTTTTATCCCATATAGGGTGTTAGTGTAATAGTTTATAAATATAATGGAATAATAAAAAAAATATTTTTTCCTTTATAAATTATGTAAAATCATTTTGAGAAAGTCATACGCTATTTGGCACACAAACACCCTATATGGGACAAAAACAACCTATTTGGGACAAATTTAAATTAAAGCTATGATAGTGAATTATATTTTCTTTTGAGTATTCCATTATATTTATAAACTATGTAAAATCATTTTGAGAAAGTCACACGCTATTTGGGACACAAACACCCTATATGGGACACAAACACCCTATATGGGACATAAACAACCTATTTGTGACAAATTGAAATTAAAGCTATGATAGTGAATTCTATTTTTTTTTAGTATTCCATTATATTTATAAACTATGTAAAATCATTTTGAGAAAGTCACACGCAATTTGGGACACAAACACCCTATATGGGACACAAACACCCTATATGGGACATAAACAACCTATTTGGGACAAATTGAAATTAAAGCTATAGTAGTGAATTATATATTATTTTGAGTATTCCATGAGATTTAGAAACTATTTAAAATCAATTTGAGAAAGTCACACGCTATTTGGGACACAAACACCCTATATGGGACACAAACAACCTATTTGGGACAAATTTTAATGAAAGCTGTGATAGTGAATGCTATATTCTTTTGAGTATTCCATTACATTTCGAAACTATTTGAAATCATTATAAGCACTTCACACCATATGCTGGACACAAACACCCTACAGGGGCCACAAACAACCTATTTGGGACAAATTTAAATTAAAGCTATGATAGTGGATTCTATTTTCTTTTGAGTATTTCCATCATATTTATAAACTATGTAAAATCATTTTGAGAAAGTTACATGCTATTTGGTACAAAAACACCTTGTGTGGGACACAAACACCCTATATGGGACATAAACAACCTGTTTGGGACAAATTGGAAATAAAGATATGATTATGAAGTCGATATTCTTTTCAGTATTCCTTTACATTTATAAACTATTTGAAATAATTTTGATAAAGCTACAGGCTATTTTGGACAAAATCAACCTATATGGGACACAAACACCCTATATGGGACACTAACAACCTATTTGAGTCAAATTTAAGACTTATTAAGGACTATTTGGGATGAAGTTGTGTCCGGGGGAGGAGGTTGCGATATCACTAATTTGATTGTCATTTAATTATTAATATAAGAATGTATTTAGATTTATTATAAAGTGAATAAATTGCACCATATGAATAAATTGCACAATGAATAAATTGCACAACATGAATAAATTGCACAATATGAATAAATTCTACAACATGAAATTAAATAACGTGACTATGATGACACTATAGCCTATAATGCATCACAGTCTTACAGGCCATTTGCAAGGCACCCACAGTATATCTTTAACCATAACTAGGGAACAAGTATTCCAAATGCTCTTAATTAGAATGGGAATTTCCACTGTACATATACCTCAACAAGCTCTTGTCCCAAATACGTTGCTCTGTCCAGTATAGGTTGTTATAATGAGCCCTGGATTCGTAGTTGACACTTGGATTATATATATATCAGTGGAATTTTCCATTAACCTTTACATTATATAGCCAATAAGGGAGATGCCTAACTTGAGGAATGTTGGTATTGGTCCGATGAAGAGGAGTTGGCTCATATGATGATTTGATTGGATGCCCCTATATTGGACAGGTTGGAAATCATTACACAACGTATTTGGGACAGGTAGGAATAATAGAAAGCCCCTTAGAAGTGAAGGGAAACACCCTATTCTGGACAATGATGTAGATACTATTGGATTTCTGCGCCAGGCAAATATGTACGCCGGGTGTGCTGGGCTGATTCCTGCTCCGGCGCTGGGTCAATTTCTGCAGCGTCGACGCCGGGAATATTTCGACGCCTGCTGCGCCGAGTGCAGCATCTCTACCATTGCCAGTGCTCCGCCGGCGTAGCACATCATGCACATCTCTGCGCCGACCCTTCCGGCTCATTGCCCGGCGTAGCACATTACTGCGCCAGCTCCCGGCGCAAGTTCTAGTGCTGCGCCGAACGTGCTCGGCGTACATGTAAAACTTTTCAATAGGGGATAGGCTGATAGTGATAGCAGGCCTATTTAATATCTTGGGACAGTGGGGGGAAGCCAGGAAGCGCCCTATGCATAATGGGAATTGGCATATATATATATTCGCCCGCATTCGGCTTCAGTTCGGTAAATTTATCAACTGAATAAAGGAATAGGCTGATAGGAGGCCTATCTATATAAGCCTGTACAGCTGTAAGCAAAGCATCACCTTATAATGCTGTAATGTAACATGCCAGTAGGGAACACATGCCCGAATTGGCAGCACAGACGCACTGCCATTTTTGAAAAATGCACTGCCATATTAGGCAGTTTTACCCTAAATTTCGGATAAAATGTGAATTTTTATCAACTTCCTGCTGGAAGGGCCCCATTTTTATTTCATTGGATGAAAATATGATATATATTGGAGGTAAATACAAAATGTGGTAAGAGTTTCATGGTTGGGTTTTGGAGATATTTGACATTGAAAATTGCAAGTCAAAAACATGCACTGCCTAAAATGGCAGTTATGGTATTGAATTAATTCCTTCTGACTGACTGTAGGAGAGCTGGAGAGCCTGGCAATGCCAGGCATCCTTCAGTCCTTCAGAGTTTATCTATCTCTGTCTGTACTGTATCTGCTAAGCAGCCTATCTATCTACAGTATATAAGCCTATCCTTTTGAAAGCAATTTATATATTTTGTTTTTGTTAGTTATTCAGTTAACTGGTTAACAATTTACACAGTCACTGACAGGTAATTTATTAATATATTTATTATAATGTATAAAATATTAATATACTGATTATGTGGCCATTATAACAATATGTATTATAGGCCTATAGTTTGTTAATATTAAAAGTTACGGTTCGCTAATGATAAAATTTATGTTTATTGACTGATTGATATGGTAACTGATAATTATTGATAGTAAATAGTTAGTAATAAAATCATTAGGCCTAATATAAATCATATTTAAAACTGTCATATCTTTAAGGGGTCTGTACAGAAATTTACCTCCCCTTGATTAATTTATTGTTTAATAATTCAGTAATTTATGGATGTAGAAATAAATTTCTTATAAGGCACTGTTTAAGGATTAACTGATAAGGCATTATTTGTTAACAAAATACAAATTACTGTATAAGAAGTCATCAGATCATTAGTAAGAAATAATTAAATCCAATTTAGATACTACAAAATAGTCCTATATTTAGATTTACACGTTCACACACAAAATTTATATAATAAACTAGAATTTTAATACAGTATGACTTACCGGCTGACCAGTAATCTAAAATTGATATATATAAATCAATTAATTGTAAATTGATACAGTATTATGTTGGTTTTACAGTAGATGGAAAACGTAAAATATAGAGTGAGCAATGAGTAAAACCAACATAAATAAAAAATAATAATAAAGATAAAGATAATATATTCTAACAAACACATGTTGCAACAGTTTATTTTTTTTAAAGCAAAATTTGATACTAATATTTTTGTGTACAAGTACAATAAGCTGGCTGATAGGTTAAAACGTCAATAGTAAAACATTAGAGTAAGCCACAAGTAAAACAAACATAATGACTGAATATCTACAATATAAAAATATTACAAATTAAAAATTAAAATTAACAAGCTAATATTGCGATAGTATAAATTAAGCTAAAACTGAGATGAGCGTTTATGTTTACAATAGGCAATAGGAGTACGTAGATTAAAACACATACAAAGTCATTCATTCGACAATAGTAACGGATATAGAGAATACAATACAAACCAACAAACAATATACAGATATATTATTTACAAATTCAGGAGAAATATGATCGGGTCTTTCTTTTTCCAACTCTCCCAGTTCTACTGGTGTTTCAAACTGTGAAAAATTGATTTATAAAATCTGTTGAATATTGGTTATTTATATATATATATTGTTTCCATCAGAATTGCTGAATTGTATGTAATGCTGATGCTGAATGCATTTTCTGATTTTGCACTGCCATTTTAAGCATTGTACTGCTAGTTCAAACAGTATGCTGCTATATTAAGCAGAACACTGCTATTTTGGGCAGTGCATGCTTTTGACTAGCAATTTTCAAAGTCTGATGTCTCTAAAACCCAACTGTGAAAGTCTACCAAATTTTCCATTTACCTTGCAATACATATTATATTTTCATCCCATGAAATAAAAAAGGGGCCCTTCAAGCAGGAAGTTAATAAAAATTGACATTTTATCAGAAATTTAGGCTAAAACTGCCTAATATGGCAGTGCATTTTGCAAAGTCTGCACTGCCTGTTTGGGCATGTGTTCCCTACTGCATGCCTAGCTGCCTAGCCCAGTAGCCCTACTGCCGGACTGCTGTTCTGTACTGAGATAATCACACTCACTGTAAGCCTGTGATGATCATTATGTCATGTGATGATTAGTCCTGTGATGTAGTCTAACACTGACAGTTTTGATCTGTAAGTCTATCCAGCTGTATGTGTAGCTCTGGTCTGCTGGTAGGTGTACATAGTAACGTCAGAACGTAGTATGTTAAGTAGGCCTACCATATACATTATACAACCATCATATCTTTTTTTAAACTGGTTACGCCAGACTGGCTGGCATTTAATTTATTATAATCAAAATTACTAAAATCACACTGCACTATAACACAGTCAGACAGTATAAGCACTGAAATAAAACGGGCCGTGCACAACAAATAGAAGTAATGAGTCTAAGTGAGAGACCACTGGCAAGGCAACTTGTGAAACCTCGTCTGCTCGTGGAGCACATAATGTAATGACACAGAGTTACGGTTATTAGAAGTTTTATCAATACACAGGGATTAAATAATGGGTGGTTAGAATAAAAACCAAATTATTGGTGGATTAAAATTTGCTCTGTCTACAAGCAAAAAAATGGTACAACGTACAAAAACAGGAGCAATAAAGATCCTGTAAAATTAAAATATTAGTGCTTGAGAATTATTATCATGAAAATAAAACTGAGGTACCCGGATTTAAATTAAGTAAGTTGTGGTGCTCATAATTAATGGGGTTCACGACTCAAATTCAAAACCAGATTAATTAGGCCTAGATGCAATAATATCACATAAACACAATGGCGTTGGGTTTGACTAAATACGCCACCGACAACCACCGACACCTTTCGCATACCACCGACAACAAAAGACACAAACCGACAGGTAAGATCGCAAACCGACAGTATACCGACAACTTCGGCAATGTTAGTAAACTATTTCAGTACATGATTGATTATACAATTTTTATTTCCAGTACAAATATTTATAACAAAGTATATTGTCCACTGTCGGCCTGTTGTCGGTGGTGTAATTTGTAATGATAATTTCTTTAAAATATAATACCGCCTTCATATATTATCTGTTTTAAATTATTATATTGCATAGCGTAATGGTAAAAATCATTAGTGTTTTTCATATGTCGGTGTGTTGCTAGTATTATTAGTTTTTGTCGGTGGTAGTCAAGACTGTTGTCGGAGACATTACTGCTATCGGCTACTAATCGTTGCATGGCAATAAAAAGGCGCTAACTCGAGTTTCTGAAAAAAAAATGCGTTATTTATACCCAGTGGCGGTCCGTAGCCAAAACTGGCTACAAAAAAATGGCTGAAAAACTGGTGGGCCGGACCGAAAAAAATTGATGAATACGGTGGACTCATCAGCTCATTGAGACACCAAAATGTGAAGTTCAATTTAGGGGCGATACAACCCCCCCTAATAGTTGGCTGAATTTAAGAGCTTATATTGCTTTAAGATTAAGATTATATTGCTTATAGAATATGTTATGTGAGTTCAGTGTGCATTTGGGGGAAGTTTGGTGAACTGCATTTATGCAGTGATTCCAAACTTCCCCCTTTGAGATATCATACACTTAAGACACGCTCGGGTGTCGGGGAAATATTTGTTACTGTCACACCTTGCTTCCATTTATCCCATCCTATATTATTACACCAGTCAGATAAGAGATAGCCTGTCCGTAATATTCGTAATTTAGAACTCTAAACTGTCTTTCATCTGTTCATGCAAACAATATTCTAACTAAAGACGGATGAATGACCATGCTGCCATGACCATGGAAATAATTTTAAATATAATTATATATCAAATATTTGGGGAGGATTCCAAGTTAAACCCCAAAACAATTATTTCGTTACATACAGTAATTCCGTTGTATGTTCAAAATTCCTCTCATAATAAAATATAAATGCAATATCTTTGATCGCTGTAACATTTCACAACCAAAATGTTTCAGTGTGAAAAGTGTACCACACCCCGCCCAAACAGCCGCAAACGCATAGCTAACATATTAACAAAAGGTTACATACATGTTGGTTACATACTGTACATAAAATTAAATTAAAAGTCGGGCTCTCCTCCACTTCCTTACCCAATGGAAATGTTGTTGTTATAATCTAATATTGGTGCGGCTTTCTCTCGGTTAAATATTTTGATAATTCAGCTAACTACCACAAGACCAACAAGCAAAAAACCTAAAACATATCAATAAAATAAATAAAATTATTTAATTTAGTGTTTGCAGAAATAAAGAAAAATAATACAATTTATTTTCCAAGATAAGCCACCATACTCCTCATTGATTCCGCTAGGTTCGAGATATTAATTAAGTGCAGGTGCAGCTCTGTCTCAGTCTGTAGCTGCGAAGTGCAAAGAAATCGACCTGTGGGCCCAAGGATTTAAGGCCCGCCATCCAATCAAATGAAACGATATTTTCACAGTCTGAGATGAGGGAGATAGTGTAGATCTTCCTATGAAAGCTGATTGAACTGGTGTGGCAGCACCGGTAGCTATTATTGTAATAATTGTGTTGATTGGATATTGGGCCGGTTCCTCTCTGGCCCACCCTCCCTTTATACAGAGCTGGCTTGAAGGATTCAATACCCACCAAACCCTAGTCTGGTAGATAATATAGGGTAAAATATCTGTGGTTTGGGACCAGAGATAAATTGCAATTTGTCATGGTACAAAATTTGATTAAAACATAACCGCGTCAAATAATAAAGCTAAGAAATTTTTTTAGCTTTATAATAAATCGTATAATAATAGAAATATAGAATTATATAAATAAAAATAGTATAATTTATTGACGTTGTGATCAATACATAGTTAGTAATGTTTAGTTGACTTGTCGGAAATTAGGGTGGGCCCGGCCCACCTGGCCCATAATGACGGATCGCCACTGTTCATACTTATTGTATATATCAACTTTTAACATTCAAAAATCAACTTTCAAATAACTAAGTCCTGGTTCACACATAAACGTTCAACTTTCAGATCATAAAAATTATTGTATATATTCCTTAGACCAGATATAAAGGGTTAAACAATATTCAGTTGGCAATTATAAAAATCTGTATTGTTTTCTAGGTTATAAGTGGAAAGGACATGTTAATTGATTTAAGCAATAGTGAGATCAGAGTTTTTTTTAATAGTACTACAGTATATTAGATAGGATAGATTGTTGATAGGATATGGTGGTTCAGATACAATGAATGCGGTGATACTGTAGTTTATTTATTTATTTTATTTATTTATTTACACGAAATCAAATTTAAAAAAAAACAAAGCAACAGATATTAATACAAAATTATACACGAAATACATTTACTAAATATAAGTAAAATTATTGTAATTGTGATATAAGATACAGTATATGGTTCGAGGGAGAGGATACCTACCAGGCATATAGCACTTATGGTGGTCCATAATTAGTTTTAATGTGAAAAAAAAAGAATATTGAAATTAAAATTAAAATTACACAAGGAATGTTGAAGAAAATTAAAAAGAACATTAAATTTAAAATAATTGGTTCAAAGTAAGAGAAAATATCCAGTTTGACCATTGGAAAAAATAGAAAAAAAAAGATAAAAACAATACTAACGAGTTTCTGAGTTGTTACTGAGAACGCAGTTGTAAATTCCCTTTGTCAAACGAATCCCGAGTGAGTAGTGAGTATTGATACTGTATGAATAAGTAGCCAAAAAGGCGTCAAAACTCGACAACAGTATGTTGGCGCCAACCTGCTGATAGACAAGCTCATTTAAATTAAAAGAGTAGGCCTACTGGCTGCTCAGTGACCTAGTTTCAGCCGTAACTGCTGCCTTAGCCAGAGTCTGGTTGGTGATGAGTGCATTATACTTACTTAACACAATGAACCCGATGGACGTACATAGCATTCATGAGTGTGTGCCATCTAGCAATTTAGAGCCAAAGTATGGACGTAAGGAGATTGTTTCCACTGGTTTTCTAAATAATTGAACTTGAATCAAATGCTGTAAATAATCAAAAATGATTTGATACCCATGAATAAATGAGAACAAAATCTTTTAACAATCATAGTTGGTGCACCTAGCGACACAATTTCCATAGTTATGCAGTTAACATAAGTAACACTACTTACACATATTGGTAACCAAGAATTTAGCTACAGAAAAGGCTTAATTCGTATAAATACCATTTACCCGATCATTATTTCTATCGAAAGGTGAACGCAAATACATGGTAGCTAGATGACGCTGTCCTGCTCTCTCGAGTTGATAATCCTGAGTCTCCTTCAACCAGGATCGCGTAACGTTGACTCCATCGGGACTGGATACGTACCCCCAAGCTAATGTGCACCCAAGTATCGGGGCGAACTCAGCTCTGCGAATAAACCCAACGGGTTGACCCTCTCGGTAGATAACCTCCCCTCCATGGAACGCAACAAATTCTTCCACAGTGAAACATGCCAATAACTTCCGCACTCCCAACTGTTTCTGACGCTCTATCGCCTCCCTCCCTATGAAATCTTGACCGCCCTTGAGTTTACAGAGGAATCCCAAGCCAGCCTCCAGGGGTGTATCATCCGAACGAATATCTGCACCCCAATGACGGTAACCTTTCTCACAACTCAACGCGTCCAGAGCGCGGTACCCCGCATTGCTCACACTGTATTGTCGACCCACCGCCATGACTGCCTCGTAAACTTGCACTGCTTTGTGACTAGGTACATGCAGTTCAAATCCAAGCTCACCAGCGAAGGTTAATCGAATGGCTCGCACTGAGGAGCTTGCAACTGTAACCATTCGGTAAGTCGAGAAAGGAAAGGATTTGTCATCAAGATCAGTTCCTGTTATTTCTCCAACAAGTTCCCGACTGCGTGGCCCTTGGATACTTATAATTGATATATTATCTGTTCTGTCTATAAATTCACAATTAAACCTTTGTTCCGCCACAGCATGTCGCATCTGTGCCACTGTGTAGGCGGTAGTGCTGCCACCCAGACACAGATAGAACGCGGCATCCTTTGGGTCTCCTTGTAGTCCCTCTCCCTTTAGTTTAGTCACAGTGAGATCGCTTTCAATGCCCCCCTTCTTGTTGCACATACAAGTGTAAATTGTAGTACCACCATCAGGGGCTTTCATATTATTGGTAAATAGCCAATCAGCTGCATTCTGAGCATCTGGACCGACCATATATATTTTACCAAAGTCTGACATATCGAAAACAGCTACATTATTCCGGCAGGAGAGACATTCTTTCATAATGACGCTATGATGTTCTGGATACTCAAATGTCATTTCTTTCTCTAACATTTCATAATAGCGATATCTTTTATGCTTTACGTGCTGGTAATCCCCATAATAATCGTATTCTAGAATGGGAAACAATTCTCCTGTTGTATCGAAGTAAGAGGGTCGTTCCCATCCCATTCTAGATTGAAACACACAGCCTTGTTTCAACAGGGAATCATAAAGGGGCGTCTTCTTCAAATTACGGGAGGAGACAAGTTCGTCTTTGGGATAGTGAATAGAGTAGTGCCGTAGGAAGGTTTCATGGGTTCGTTCCTGGACAAACATTGGGTTGGCGGCAATGTCCTCTGGGAATCGCCGAATATCGTATGAATACATGTGGAGGTTGGGAGCCCCATGGACGATCCAAGCAGCCAGTTCACGACTGCATCCCGGTCCTAGCATTATACCAGACGAATTGAAGCCAGCACAGACGTAGAACCCACGAACTTTAGCAGATGGTCCAACTAATGGCACATGGTCCGGTGTAAACGATTCAGGTCCGCATACTGTTGATTTAATTCCTGCATTAGCGATAGCAGGAATACGATTTACAGCCCCAGTGATGTGGCTCTCAAAGAGATCCCAATTTAAGTCATACAACTGAAAAGTAAAATTGTCTGGTATTTCGCCACAAAGTATTGCATTATTTTCATAACCTCCGAATAATATCGATTCTCCTTGAATACGAAAATATAGGCCTTCCCCTAGATCACGGATATTCGGCATCCCTTTAATGCCAGAAATGCTCTCGGTAACAACGTATCCATGACGTATGCCGAGCAAAGGTACATCCACACCGACCATTTTGCCAATCGCAGGCGCCCATGCCCCGGCACAGTTAACCACTATGGGGGATTGGATGGTCCCAGAACTGGTTTCCACCCCTGTAACTCGAATCGCTCCTGTGTACAAATCTGTTTCCGTGATAATACCAGTCACTGGGCAGTGCTCAACAATGACTCCACCCTGGGATACCGCCGTCTTAGTGAGGGCTTTAATCCAAATCGCAGGATCTATGACTCCATCACCAGTGAAATATAAACTCGCCTCTAAACCATCAGTATTCATCAAGGGGTATATATTTTGAGTTTCCGACCGACTCAAAAGATGGCAATCTATCTTCATTAGTTTAGCAAGACTATATATTCGCTTTATATCCTCTAAACGATCCTTAGTTATTGGCATTACTGTCCCATTCTGCATGAAACTCGTATAAAGCCCCGTCTCCTTGGGGATAATCTCGCCCATTAGCTGCTTCGCATAGGTTAGCAACTCGCAATTGACATCATTCGCGGGATAGCCGGTGCTATAGATGAGGCCTGCAGTGTGCCACGTTGTCCCGGAAGTAAGAGCATCGCGCTCCAGTAGGACCACTTTACCAGCGCCTAGTTTGGTTAAGTGGTACAGAGTGTTGCAACCTAGACTCCCCCCTCCGATAATGACAACATCAGCCTGGGATGGAACGCTAGGTGGTGCTGACACATCCCGTCTCGGTAACGTTTTATGTGGAACTCGACTCTCATTTTGTTTTGGACTCGTATACCTCCTGTTTTTTACAACACTGGTATGAAATTTATATCTAATCATATTTACAAATTCTTAAAATAAATAAGATAAATAATATTAAAGCAGAAAAATTACCTCATCATAAATAATTATGTCACATAAATCTACAGTATATATTCCGATACTGCATTCGTTTAAGATAAACGATCCTCATCCAATCATTCAATATAGAGAATGTTAACTAATAATAGCTAGTGCCGCAAATTGACTGCAAGTGAACTAACAACGTTTCGTTTATTGTTTAGGTTAGAAAACAAAGCCACTGTAACCTGCTCCCTCCATTATTTAATTTGAATTAAATCAATTGTTTAAACCCTCTAGAAACATAATTGGTTTAAGCGATCATTGTACACCTTTAACTCAATAATTCTACTGTAAGCTTAGTAGGCCTACAGTACTAATATCGGCATTATTACTACTAATATCACTCCCACTACTATCGGCTTATCGTCATGCTGCATTGCATATATATTACATTTAAGAAGGCTGTGTAGGCTAATACATACAGTATATGATATTTGCTAGATCATCCGCATCTTTAAGAGGCGTCTCAAGAAAGTCTTGTGCTGTCCACCATGCTTATTCACTCCATGATTCAGCCAAAGCAAACGATAATGGCATAAGGGTCCTGGTCCTCATGGCAAAAACAATGTCATGCGAAGTGGAGGCCGCTCCGTTCGAGAGTCAAGCTACTATTGGACTTCCAATTTCTGGACAGACTATTAAATGTCGCCCATGCCTTCCCTTACGTATCCGAAGGTCTTCACCTGACTTTCTGATCCATGATCCCAAGTACCAGAAGTCACCCACATGATCATGAAAACCATCCCTGGATCTTATGCCCTTACGATCAAAATTTATCGAGGGCTGTCAAGGTTCCCTGTTATAATTTTGGAGTTTACAAAAAGATCAACACTAGAAACAACCTGCTCCAATGTGCCGAGGAGCCGCATTGGGGCATGTTGCCTCATTAGTTGGGACAGTACTGAACTGTATTTATTATATTGATAAATACAGTACTTATTCGTCGAAACTTTGTATTTACGACAGATTATAACCAAAACTTGAAGAATTGTTATTATTTCTGTTGATATTCCGCTATTATTTATGGAAGTTTAACATTATATGATCTCATTCTTTTTTCCTATATATCCTGTAACTATATTATGTTATATGGCACCTAGCCAAGCAAAGTCGAAATCGATCTAAGTTTACTGTACTAACAGTAATAATAATTGCTGGTTGATATTTACATGGTGTATAATGATTTCTTTACAGTGGAAGAGAAAGCCCATTAACCCTTTCCGGCCTGAATTAATTTAATTTAGGAAAAAAAATTGGTTGGTCTATTTAATGGGTTAATTATACACCAAATAATAATTTTCGATGAAAAAATTTTCAAAAAATTATTTCCAATCTTGTTTTTTTTATTGTATACAAATACATTTATTGTATACGTTAGGTATATGAAACATGTTCCCAATGTATACTTTTGTATACGAACTCTAGATTGTAAGTACTTACATACATAAATCGTATAGTAAGTATATTCTCTCTCTCTATATATATATATATTAATATGTAGAATAAACAAAGCATGCAACGAGCAGGCAATTTTAATTATAAAAATTTAAATTATGTTTTTTGGAATTAAAAAGCTGTCAATACTGTGAAATTTGCCAAAATGCCAAAATTTTATAATTTTGTGTGTTTTCACAACACACGTTGTTTAAAAGTAACACAGTGCGACAAAAAACTTAAAATGAAGAATTATACAGTGAAGGTTTTTTTCTGTCAGTTTTTTTCAAGTTTGAAAAAAACAGTATTGACTGACTTTTTTTCAATTGTTTGTATGTCTATCTGCCCTGCCTGTATACTGTAGGTGTACAACATCTACTCCCCAACGGTGGCTGCACCACATCTACTCCCCAATGGTGGCTGAATCACATCTACTCCCAAGGCCCAATGGTAAACATCTACTCCATATGGTGGCTACACCACATCTACTCCCCAATGGTCAACATTTACTCCATTGGTCGCTATACCACATCTACTCATCAATGGTCAGCATCTACTCCACTATGGTGGCTGCACCACATCTACTCATCAATGGTCAGCATCTACTCCCCAATGGTGGCTGCACCACATCTACTTATCAATGGTGGGTGCGCCAGATTTACTCCCCAATGGTGACTGCGGCACATCTACTCCCCATTAGTGGCTGCATCAGATCTACTCCCAAGGCCCAATGGTGACTGCGCCACATCTACTCCCAAATAGTGGCTGCATCACATCTACTCCCTAATGGTGGGTGTGCTAGATTTACTCCCCAATGGTGACTGCGCCACATCTACTCACCATTGTGGCTGCATTACATCTACTCCCAAGGCCCAATAGTGACTGCGCCACATCTACACCCCAATAGTGGCTGCATCACTTCTACTCCCAAGGCCCAATGGTCAACATCTACTCCCCTATGGTTCTACGCCACATCTACTCCACAATGGTGACTGCACCACATCTATCCACAATGGTGGCTGCATCACCTCTACTACCCTATGGTCAACATCTACTCCCCATGGTGGCTGCGCCACATCTACACCCCAATGGTCAACATCGACTCCCCTATGGTGGCTGCACCACATCTAGGCCTACACCCCAATGGTGGATGCACCATATCACCCAAACGGTGGCTGAATCATATCTACTCCCCAACGGTGCTGCACCACATCTACTCCACAACTGTGGCTGCACCACTTCTACTTCCCAACTTTATAAACCTAACGTAGACAAATGTATACAGTGATTTATCAATAACACTACCAGCCTACATGTACTGTAAAGTTTATCCTGGAAGTATTATTATCTCATTGGACAATCCATCTTTGGAATACCCAATCAAAATTCTCAATATCGTTTTGCCAAAGCGTTTAAATACCATCTTTCCTATACCAGGTAGTCATCATGTCAATACCTGAAAACACGGCATCTAAAATCGTTCATTGAAGCCTTCTACTACAATTATCCAATCAGAATCGGTAATTTCTAAATAAAGGAAGTGTGATAGTGCCACAATTGGATGAAACCAACTATAATTACTTAATATTATGCAATCCGTAGTGAAATAAATTCAGTGTATACAAAAATATACAGTCGGCCGGAAAGGGTTAAGGAAAATCAAGCCCACCGCCACCAAATACATTAGGCCCAGCGGTTCAAACCAGGGTATGCTAACTCAAATGTGTGCAAAGTGCATACATATAAACTAATGAATTTATTAATTAATTAAATAAAATAAATAATAATACTTCTTAAAAAAAAGAAAATAAATTAACTAAAAATTAATATTGAATAAAGTTGCATTTAATTTTATTAATGCTTATAATTAGGGTGTGTTGTGTATACACATGAGCTGAGAGTAGGCCTAATCACCGTCCACATTGTTTGTACTGTATATATTATATTAATTACATGGAAATTTTCCAAGTTACAGTATTGAATTATAACAAGGTGGGACGAGCTACGAAGTAAGGGAGTTTAGCATACAAAAGAGACGAGGGTGAACTGCCCCACCCTTGTCAAGGGTTCAGGAATTTAGATCCTGTGACTACATTTCGTTCCTAATTTCATGTCCACTCGAAGCTACATTTTGTTCTATGTAAGAGTTCCGCCCGTGGAACATTTTGTTCTTATAGTTCCGCGGTGGCTACATTTTGTTCCTATATTTTCGCCCGTGGCTATATTTTGTTCTTATATTTCCGCCCATGGCTATATTTTTTTCTTATGGTTCCGCCTGTGGCTACAATTTGTTCCTATATTTTCGCCCGTGGCTATATTTTTTTCTTATGGTTCCGCCTGTGGCTACAATTTTTTCCTATATTTCCGCCCATGGCTACATTTTGTTCTTATATTTCCGCCCATGGCTATATTTTGTTCCTATATTTTCGCCCGTGGCTACATTTTGTTCCTATATTTTCGCCCGTGGCTACATTTTGTTCTTATAGTTTCACCCGTGGCTATATTTTGTTCTTATATTTCCGCCCGTGGCTACATTTTTTTCTTATGGTTCCGCCTGTGGCTACAATTTGTTTCTATATTTTCGCCCGTGGCTATATTTTTTTCTTATGGTTGCGCTTGTGGCTACATTTTGTTCTTATATTTCCGCCCATGGCTATATTTTGTTCCTATATTTTCGCCCGTGGCTACATTTTGTTCCTATATTTTCGCCCGTGGCTATATTTTTTTTTACTGGTTCCGCCTGTGGCTACAATTTGTTCCTATATTTTCGCCCGTGGCTAAATTTTGTTCCTATATTTTCGCCCGTGGCTACATTTTGTTCCTATATTTTCACCCGTGGCTATATTTTTTTCTTATGGTTCCGCATGTGGCTACAATTTGTTCCTATATTTTCGCCCGTGGCTATATTTTTTTCTTATGGTTCCGCCTGTGGCTACATTTTGTTCCTATATTTTCGCCCGTGGCTATATTTTTTTCTTATGGTTCCGCATGTGGCTACAATTTGTTCCTATATTTTCGCCCGTGGCTATATTTTTTTCTTATGGTTCCGCCTGTGGCTACATTTTGTTCCTATATTTTCGCCCGTGGCTATATTTTTTTCTTATGGTTCCGCCTGTGGCTACATTTTGTTCTTATATTTCCGCCCATGGCTATATTTTGTTCCTATATTTTTGCCCGTGGCTACATTTTGTTCCTATATTTTCGCCCGTGGCTATATTTTTTTCTACTGGTTCCGCCTGTGACTACAATTTGTTCCTATATTTTCGCCCGTGGCTAAATTTTTTTCCTATATTTTCGCCCGTGGCTACATTTTGTTCCTATATTTTCGCCCGTGGCTACAATTTGTTCCTATATTTTCGCCCGTGGCTATATTTTTTTCTTATGGTTCCGCCTGTGGGTACAATTTCATTGTAACATTTTGATGTTATAGGTCCGTCCCCTTGGCTACTTACATGGCATTACTTACATCCGTACATGGCTAGTTAGTAGTATGGGGTTAATAGTTAATAGTTAATATTAAAAGACCTTTAGGACTTCTTACTGTAAAAGTATTTACTAGATTCACCAGATTAGATATGGTTAAACATTTGTTCATCTTTTCGCTTGAGAAACGGAATTAAGATTTAGTTTTTTCGGTTTTGTTGTCTTATAGACGATCTTCTTATATCCAGCTTGGTGGCTTTCTAGTATATAATTTCAAATTTAATACAGCAAAGTTGCAGTTTGGTCCAGCCTTGTTCGACTGAGAGGTAGCAGAAATGGTGTGGTTGGTCGACTGGGAGGACGTGACTGTGTATGATTGGTTGACAGGAAAATTGTGAATGTACAGTAAAGTTTGTAATTGGTTGACAGAAAGTTTTAAATGCTTTTATTGGTTGATACTGTAGGAGTGCAAGACTGAGTGAGATTGGTGGACTAGAGGTGAGCGTGTATGCACATTTTTGGTAGTTGACTTGGGGGGCATGTCTGATGACTGTTTGTGATTAACTGAATGGGAGTTATGACTGTCACTGTCTGTAATTGTTAGGTAAGAGGGAATGACTACGTGTGTTTGGTAGGAGGGCATTAATGCGTATGATTGGTTCACGTGGATGTTGATGGTATTTGTGTTCATTTTTTGCGCACTGATATGTAATACGAGATAAAGACTGAGCCTTATTATCACTGGAGCTCTGCTCGGGTTCCTGCAGCTATTATTAGTTTGCTTGGTCTGGGTTTGTGGCTAGAATGTTTTAACGAGCTAATAAGTTGGTTAATCTATCAAAAGTTTAGATATTATACACACAGACAGACATCTATAGTTCCTCTGTCTGTCGTTAGGGGGCGATGGTATCCCATATAATTCCAACGATGCGCAAACAAGATTCCTATGGCAAAATGCAGTTCAATCGATACAGGTTACGGTAACTCGACCATTAGTTTCTTGTGACAAATACAATTTTAAAATGGTTTCGATATTGCGATCATCGTATCCGTAGTGATGTGCCGGATTGACCATTTTCAAACCGGCCAGGCCGGCGGAGCCGTATTTGTAAAAAAAAAATCCGGTCTAAATTCCGACGAAAGTCGGAATTTTTTATATATCACCAATTTTTTTCCTGAATCAGCTATAGTAACCTGTATGCATGAACAGAACTGGATGGAGGGTACCGCGTCATTTGGTCGTTAGGTCCTGCGTCGACAGATACGGAATCTAACTACGCAGGATAGATAACGGTAAGATCATATTCACAGGTCCTAATGACACAGAGAAAATAAATGATTCAATACAGAAATACCCGCACAGTCGACAAGATGGCGCACATTACTGCTATCGGCTACTAATCGTTGCATGGCAATAAAAAGGCGCCGGTTGGGCCGGAACGAAACGTTCATGAATACGGTGGACTCATCAGCACATTGAGACACCAAAATGTGAAGTTCAATTTAGGGGCGATACAACCCCCCCCCCCCCCCCCCTAATAGTTGGCTGACTGTAAAGGCTTTTGCGTAATTAGCCGGTTATTTTCCCCGTAAAGTACTCTGTAGTTGGTTTACCAGGCATAAAAAGGCCGTGTCCTTACTGTACTGGTGTTTTAGAGGACATAAAAGTAATTTCTTCTGTATGTGTACTTTAGCGGACATAATCCGCAATTCTATGATGCAAAAGCCGAAATACTCTTGAACAGTGTAGTTACTATGACGACAGCTAATAGCTGAGCTGTACACGTGGAGCCTCTGCACGGAGCCTTGGTTCTTTGTTCTGCTCATAGATAGATAGATAGATTTATTTATACATTATGTAAAAACAATAACAAATACACCAAACAATGTACCGGTATAAAGGTATTGTCCAACATAACATATAGGATTACCCCTAAAGCTTTGCAGCTTATTTCCAAGTACAACTTTACCGAGAGCGTGACAATGCCCGACTCAACGATAAAGATGTAATGTACAGAACAATTTAATATAAAACGTAATTACAGTATAAATAGTAAATAATTAATAAACTAATAACTTACTGTAGGACTATTGTACCTATTTTTACATTGCACACGGAGGTGAGATTTAACTGCAGATTTAAAAGAATGTTGATTATTTAGGTTTTTAATTTCATTAGGCAGAGCGTTCCAATTTTTTATGCCGTTAAAAAAGAAAGTATCAGATTCAAAGGATTTACAATTCGGGAGGTAGAAGTTTGAAGCACTAGCTCTGGTACTGTAAGAGTGTGTATCGCGTACTCTGTTGAATTTTTGTTTTAGGTAATTGGGACATTTACCATTATACACTTTATGCACATGGTTAAGGCGTAGCTGCTTAACTCTACTATCTAAGTTAAGTAGTCCAGATTCAGAAAAGTCATCTGGAGTTAGGTGGTGCCTAGGTTTGTAGTCTTTAATAAATCGTACTACTTTATTCTGAGCTACTTGTAATTTACATTTAAGCTGTTTGGTTAAGCCTTCATACCAAGAAGAGCACGCATAGTCCATGTGACACTGTATTAAAGAAGAGCAAAGTAACTTGCGGGAGTCGGTGTTTAAACTATTTTTATTTCTGTATAGAAACCTAAGCCTACTGTTAACTTTCGAGAAAATATTTTTCACTGTACTTTCTCCTGATAAGCAGTTATCCAATGTGGCGCCTAAATATTTAACTTCCTTTTTATTTTCAATCTTCTGTCCATTACTAGTGACTTCAAACTTAGTTACCTTCTTTAACTTTCTTTTGGAACCAAACAAAATACTTTCAGTCTTACCGTAGTGAATGGATAGCTTATTATCAACCAACCACTCATTACAGGATTCTAGAACTGCACTTAACTTTTGGGAAATATGGATAGGATCTTTATGAGAGAAAATAAGAGCATTGTCGTCGGCATATAAAATGAGTTTAAAATCGGGATCTATACTACTTATCATATCATTTACATAGCATACAAAAAGCAGAGGACCTAATATACTACCTTGCGGTACACCACAGGTAATCTCTTGTACAGTAGACAGCGATTTGCTAATGACTACAGTTTGACCTCTGTCTGACAGGTAGGACTTGAACCAGTCTATAGAACCTACACCCATCAGGCCTAACTTACCAAGCAGAATTTCGTGATCTACAGTATCGAAAGCCTTTTGTAGGTGCAACATTACCATACCAGTATATAAACCCTTTGCGTTATTACATCTAATTGTATCAGTTAAGTTAATAAGGCAGGTGTCTGTAGAATATGATTTACGAAAACCGGACTGAAGTTCATAGATCAGATTTAGCCTACTAAGATGTGCCTCCAGCTGTAGAAAAACAGAACGTTCTAAAATTTTAGATACAATACTTAAGATACTAACAGGTCTGTAATTACAGGGTTCTACTTTACTATTCTTTTTATACAGAGGAACAACCTTAGCTAATTTCAGTTCGTCTGGTACTACATTATCTACGATAGAGTAATTAATAATAAAAGTAATAGGCACTTTAAGTACTTCAGCACCATCCTTAAGAAAACGGGCAGGTATTAGGTCTAGACCGGTACTTTTTGAGGCTGATAGGCTAAGTAGATTTTTAAAAACGAAATCCTCAGAAACGGGTTTTAAAAATAACTTTTCTGAATTTTGTAACTTTTCTAAATAAAAATTATTTAGAGTTTCGGACCCTATACTATATTTATTACTTGATAACGGTAACTTCTTAACTAAATTAGAGGCAACATTAGTAAAATAATTATTAAATAAATTACTAACTAGAGTATGATCATGAATCAGCTCACCGTTATCTTGCAGAACAATATTCGATTTAGATTTAAGGTTTTTATAACCTAAAGATTTTAGGGTAGACCATAGACTTTTAGGATTATCTTTATTCTCACTTATTTTGTTGTACAAATATTCAGATTTAGCTTTTTTTATTTCCCGTTGGACAAGGTTTCTATATTTGCAGTAATTATTATAATCAGCTAAAACACGGTATTTCCTAAATTTATACAAATAGTTATCTCTTTCTCTGATATTACTAAGAATACCCGAGGTCATCCAGGGCTCAGTGCGTTGTTTAAGACTAATTTCTTTAATTGGTGCTACAGTATTAAGTGCCTTTAAAAATATATCTTTAAAAACAGTGTACGCAAGGTTAATGTCAGCGGCCTTAAAACAGGGTTCCCAGTCAGAATTAACTAACAAACTTAAAAAGCGTTCCTTGCTGTAATTTTTCATAGACCTAACTGTTACTGTTTTATGATCCCCGAAAAAAGATTTTTGTGTCTTTCTTGTGCAAAAAACTATAAAATGATCGCTTAGACCTATAGGTAAAACCCCAGATATTGCTCAGCTCAAATGACGACATCTATCAGCTGTGTCCACGTCAGTTCGACCAATCAGAGATTTTCCCTTTGTGTAAAAGCTGTACAGCAGAATCCCATGATTCAGTACTGACGTTTCCCCCACGCCTAAGAACACCGGCCGGGGAATGTTTTCTGACATTAGAGCGTCTTTAATTATAAGATCATCAAACTGTTATCTTGGTCAACTTGGTTAAGTACACTTGCGTTATTTACTGCTATTTACTGTGTTGTTAATTGTATCGTTCGTTTACATATTATTATTGGGAAGAATATTGATAACGATCCGAAAACCCAATCTTCTTGATACACTAAGGTTAGAGAGACCGGTTACATATAACAATTTGCGACATACATTATCGTGGTTTGTAGTGAGTTCAATGCTACTTAATAGGCCCTACAAATGTCGGTTGTTATTCTCTTTATATATGATTAAAATCAGTGAATGTCGGCAATTCAGTGTGCAGTTGTGTGCAATAGTCTGTGTGTGCTTGACCGAGTAACAAAGCATTTCCTAAAGAATGCACTTTGGTGATCTATAAGACATACTGTTGTGTATAGTGTAAGTCATAGCTCTGTTTAAATAGATAGAGCGCCACGTCCTAAAGGAACTGCTAATATTTCCCAAAAGTGAATAATATTCGTCAGAGATTATATATTAACGATCAATCGAATAGTACGGTAGGCCTGCACCGCAATCAAATTAAAGCATCCAAATCCAGTCTCCCGGGTATATCCAGCGGGTGAATGGTCGCGCACAGACTGGCTTTGGCTAATGTTAGAATTATTATAGGTGTTCAATACTTGTCATAGGCTGGAGTAGATTTATAACCTAGAAGACATATAGATTTGGCGGGTTAAACTGCCAAAGGTCTTAAAAGCGCGAACAATAACAGTTTGGAAAATTCTTGATTGCAGTGTAGGCAATAAATACAGTTTAATATTGTTCTGGTAAGAACAATAACAGTTTGTAGGATCTTGATTGCGGCGTAAGCGATCAAGACTAAAGTACCGGTCGACCGGTAACCAGTAGGCCTGACTGCCTGATCATCCAGACCGGTACTTACAACAGTACAGGTACAGCAGTATTATTCGATTTTGATAGTTATATACTGGTAGGCCTTAATAATTAATCAGGGAGGGCCCGCCCTGGGTTTTTATTGAGATTTTACTTATTTCTGTCAGTTTTATTTATTTGTAGGCCAGTATTGAGCAGAAGGCGTGTAAGCTTGCTCAGTCTATACAGACAATTGTAGGCTGGACTGTTGTTCTGACTGTTGTTAGGTCTGAACGGATTGCAGTGCATGTAGAGTGTATGTCTGATAAAGTACGGTTAGGAAGTAGGGGCAGCCAGAGCTGTAAGGTCAATCCCCACCTAAAGAATAAGTCGTACTACCGTGTTAGAACGCATACTAACTAACCATTTTGGAATCTGCACATACTGTAGTTTATTTAGGCTTGATAGTAGTCTGCCAGCGTTTTAGCCTGTGTTTGTTTGTGTGGTCTGTTCAGGTACCGTAATAGTTATTACTCAGATATTTTGTAGGCTGGATTGTTGTCTAGCTGTTATTAGGTCTGAAGAGATTGCTGCGTGTGTAGAGTCTGTCCGATAAAGTGCCAGTTAGTAAGTTGGGGCAGCCAGAGCTGTAAGGTCAATCCCCTCCTAAAGAATAAGTCGTACTACCGTGTTAGAACGCATACTAACTAACCATTTTGGAATCTGCACATACTGTAGTTTATTTAGGCTTGATAGTAGTCTGCCAGCGTTTGGTTTGTATTTTGTTTGAGTATTCTGTACGGGTAGCGTAATATTTATTATTCAGAGTTTATGCGATTATTCGCAACATTCATATCCCTAAGTTTATTCCTACAGTAATTGTGCTTGTTATACATACCGTTATAGTTAAATTAACCCCGGTACTACACGGGCTGCTTGGCGTAGGTAAAGACTGGTGATTTTGTGCACCGGTCACTCCAGCAGATGCCGTGGTTCTTTTAGCTGTTCAAGTATTTTTAACTACTGATTATTTGTTGTACCAGTACTTGTACCTAATTTAGGGTTTAGTGTACAGTGCTTTCCGAAGGTAATTAGTGTGTAGGCAGTATATTTGTGTTGTAAAGTGGTTAATAGGCACGTTGGTTCTGGTAGACCGCGGTAATTAACTTCTAGGTAGGGACACTCCGTGATACATAACGTAGTACCTATAGCGATACGGCTATAGGTCGTCAGGCGGTGGTATTTTCCTATCTGGACAACACAGTGTATTTACTACTACTTATTATTTTCAAATACCGTAGTATCCTGTCCGTTGTAATAACCAGAAGTTCTAACCCTTTGTTAGACTGGTTTGTAGTTTCCCTGCAAAATTACCCTAAAATTTCGTACGTAATATTTTTGTTGTGTTTAATTAGAGATTTAATCTCACCCGTATCGTAAGTAATTCGTAGATAAGTAACTTAGGAAGTAGAATTATTTGTTTTAGTGTCCAATAAGTAGCACTTCACTGAGAGCGCACAGCTTTTGTGTAGTGATTAATTCCCAGAAATAATAACATCTATTTCAATATTGTAACAAAACCCCTCATACGGGTACATATAAATCCACTAAATCTATTAATAGAATAGTAGGCCTGTTATACAACACTTAGGTCTTAATATCAGTTGGACTGCTGCTCAAATAACGGTAATAAAGTAAGAAAAGTAACCAAGTAATCCCTAACATTCAGAAATTCAATTATTTTAAAATAATTGACATACCGGTATTTACAATAGGCTTATTATATTTATTCTATAAATTTAGGCTGAAATCATACCGGTATTCTGTAATTAATTCTAGTCTGTAATAATTATACTTATATATACTATAAGTGTCAGCTGTATACCGGTATTCACGATAGGCCTATTATATATTTATATATATTTGTGCTAAATTTATATACCGGTCTCTGTGACAAATCTAGTCTGTAATAATACTTATATATATACTATAAGCATACCGGTATTCTAATATATTATATATATATCACGCTACACTGAGTAGCAGTATCGGTAATTAATTATTAGGCTAACAGTGATACTGAATTACTAGACTTGCTTTAACTGTAATATAGCAGTAGGCATTCAACTGTACAATCAAACATGGCTGACACAAGGCAAAATCTGTCAGATAGTCTCCTAGAAACAACAGCCTGTTTCTCAGATCAAAGTGTAGAGAATCCCAGACCGAGGTCTGAAACCCCTCATACTGTAAGAAGGGCAACCCCTGCAGTGGTTGTGTCAGAACCTAGGTTGGTGGGAGCGATTTCGCAATTTGCGAAGTTAGTAAAGTGCCGTTGGTCTGCCATAGGCACTCGGGCCCAAGTCAAGCGGGATCAAGAAGAAGCTATAAAACAGCAGCAACCTCCTAGCCAAGAACCTAGTTCTCAGCGGCCCGATAGCTCCAGTAGTTCGGATACTGTTGAGCGGACGCCCGAACGCGGAGCGAAGATGGCGGATACGGTTTATGATGAGCGGCCAACCTATGAAGAATCAACCGACGCCACTTCTTCTCAAGTGGAAAGCGAGGTGGAAAGCGAAGTGGAAAGCGAATTAACAGCAGCAGAGAAGCCGCGAACTAGAGACGCCATTGACATCTATCTGTCAGACTATCAGCGATTCATAGGAGACGAAGAGTTGAGGAGACGACTGTCTGGACTTCGCCCTAATAGTGAAGGAACCAAGCTTGTGTTGGACGCAATCGATGCGGAAATGTTAGCTGCAAACCAAGCTAAATTTGATGAAAAACTCCGCCTCGCTAGAGTCCAAGAAGAACAAGTAAAGAAAAGACGGATAGAGGACCAAAAGGCAGCGGCCATGGCAGAAGCAGAAGCGGAAAGAAAGGCGGCAAAGGCAGTGGCAGAAGCAGAACGGAGAGCGTCTGAGCAGACTACCCAACTGGAGTTGGAAAATCTGCAAGAGACGCAAGACAACATAAATAAACAGTTAACTGCTAGTCAAATGCAGATGATGAGACGATCTACTCCCAAACGCCAGGGATACACATCATCGGAGGAAAGCGAAACCACCGATCCTGAAGGCGGAGGAAATAGATCTCGTCTAAGCAGGCGTAGAAAAACATCTCACCGTCACAAATTGCCTGATTTGCCCCCAGCTGTTAGAAGACAACTAGCTAGCATAGACTTAGGTAGTACAGAACCCACAGACCAAATTATTCAGGTCAAAAGACTCCCTACAATAGTTGATGAGCCTGAAATAATTAGGCCTGTCGTTCCCAAAGCCACTCCTGTGCTAGAGACCCCTGTACTTCCAGAGCTTAACTCTAAATTCCCTTTACACAGTACTACACTGCCTGTACCCGGTAGAACAGTCCATGAGAATATCCCTGTCCTGGAAGCTGAGAGAGAAATCAAAGATTTGTCTCCCGTCGTCCCGCGTCGGCCCGCTACAATGTTGGCGACTCCCGCTTCGGCGGTCGAGTGGGTAGAGGAGGGACGGCGGGGGATGAATCTCCTGCTCGGACAGATGCAGGAGACTGTCCACCAACTCAAGGGAACAGTAAGGGAAAGTATATTAGCATTGCAAGAAGTGCAGCAAAGTATCGCGCTAGAACGCGACAAATTAGTCAATATACCAAAGGGTATACCAATACCCCCTGTAACATTGTGTCAACCTGTTAGGTCTGAAGTATTACATGCGCAAGGTGTGGAGCCTACACGCATCTATACTGCTAGTGAAGTAGAAACTCCTATAGCAAACCCTATTAAGGGTGATTATAAACCTGTTGTTGATGATATTCCCTATAGACCTGATAATAATCCGGGAAATTTATATACCGATAATTCGATATTAAATAACACGATGGCCCAAGAAAGCTTTACGCGTCAGATGGCTAGAACAGAAGCCCGCCAAGCGGTCAAAGTGGGAGAAATCGTCAAATTCAATGGAGATGAGATGAAATGGTTACCTTTCAATGAATATTACAAAGATAGCATACAGAACTCTGTACTATCTAACGGAGAGAAACTTAGATTCCTCATCAAGTGCTTGGAAGGACCTCCCAAGTTAATGGCGTTAAAGTTTATTGGACATCCAGATGGATTAAGACAAGTTTGGGATACATTAAACATCAGGTATGGTAACAAGGATAACATAGCTAAGTATTTGTATGCAAAATTAGTAGCCCCCCGAAAGTTCCTTAGTAGCGGGATTATAGAGTTTTCCGATGAGATTCAGGAGATCTGTAGACAATTGGATTGGTTAGGTAAGTCTCATGAATATCAGAGTTCCATGGTTATTGGAGCCGTAGTCTCTACTTTACCAAAGGGTGGAGTATGTACACGCTGGGACAAGAAAGTGTTGTATATGAATGAGCAGCAACGACGAGGCCCTACCATGGCTGATCTCATGTCCTTCTTAGATAGTGAAGTAAAATTACAACTCATAAAGCAGTCCAGAGAGAAGACACTGGAAAACAAGGTAAGTGAGAAACCCGTCTCCAGAAGAAAGGTAACACCAGTGTGTTATACCGACGAGGCGAAAGCCAAGCTTCCCAAGGGGAGGATAGCGGGAAAGACACTGAAAGATCTTATTATGTCAATAAAATGTC